>JAQQPU010007239.1:0-13450 GCA_029168905.1 Artemia sp. Kazakhstan ARC1039
AAAGAGAAGAGTTGTGCGCTTCAGTACTTTGCAGACTAGAAACAATTCCATGGTTTTGGTTTTGAAAGAGATGAAAGATATCTTTGTATGCGAGTCTGGAAAGAGGAGAGTTGTGCGCTTCAGTACTTTGCAGACTAGAAACAATTACATGGTTTTGCTTTTGAAAGAGGTGAAAGATATCTATGTATGCGAGTCTGGAAAGAGGAGAGTCGTGCGCTTCAGTACTTTGCAGACTAGAAACAATTACATGGTTTTGGTTTTGAAAGAGGTGCAAGATATCTATGTATGCGAGTCTGGAAAGAGGAGAGTTGTGCGCTTCAGTACTTTGTAGACTAGAAACAATTACATGGTTTTGCTTTTGAAATGGTCCAGCATGTGTAGCTATGAAGCTTCTACTTTAAATGGCATTTTTGCATAATTGGGTTCCTGTACTCCTAGGGTTGAACGCCTTGCATTTCCCCTGGATGCTGATATATGAGGATTCTTGGTTATCTTCACTTAACAGTTCAATGCCATAAGAACTACGAAGGCTAATGGGTGCACAAAGAGCTAAAAGAGACTATTGACCAACTTCCATGGTATTTATCACTTAAAAGAGGTGCTAGGTCTCAAATTTGCGAAAAAATGAGCCATCTCCCAGATTTCTACGATGATATGTTCCATTTAATGCAGCTGGGAAAAAACAAATCTGGAGACACTTCCCTATTTCATGGGATATTCTATTACGCTATCTACTTATTATTATTTTTTTAATTATTAGGGTTTATTCATCAACCAAAAATAACAAAATCCAGAAGCTAAGCTTGTAAAGGAGATCACTACTCCAACCAGGCCTAAAAAAAAACTATCATATAAAATTCACTAATAAGCGACTATACAACCTCTACTCGTTTTCAACTTATCAATTCTCAGCATTTTATTGTGTGCTTATAATTAATAAACTACATGAATATGAATGCAAAAAAGTACATGAGATTCTTAGCACTTCTCAGATAGATTAAGACACATAAAAAATAAATTGAATAGAATTAACTCAATTAAATTCATTTGAATTAAATTTATTGTAATCTAACTAAATTAGATTAGGATAGTACAAAAACCAGACGCCTCCGTGCTGTTCCGTTAACCTAAGATATTTCATATTCGCGTATTGCAATATTGCGTACTACGCCATGATATTCCATATTGCGTATTCATAATTGATGAATCATATTTACTAAAAAAAACAAAACATAATTCTTATCTAAAAAACCTCTTTTTGGAATACAAGGTCACTAAGTGATTCTGATTGATGAGTAAATCAATTAACTAATTCAATTTTGATGTGGGATTTTTTTCTCTTTTTCTTTTATTATATTTTTCTTTTTTTATACGTTACAATCAATTTTTATAATTCACAGTAATTTATTGACATAATTTTACAATGTGCCAAAGACGCAAGTACCCCGGCTTTACTCGTCTATTGAATAATAACATTTAGTTACTAACTAATCTTAATTTGATTCTTTTTTTTAATCCTTAAGGCATTCATTCAAAATTGGGGCCCCATTTTATAGATTAATTTTAAGAAATATTTTCCAAAAAAAGTTTTTCAAAGAAAGGTGAAGGGACGAGTTGTAACCAAAAACCGAGCATAAATGAAGTCATATACTGAAAGAAATTGAAAGAAATTCAAATTTAAAACGGAAAGAAATTGCCATAAATGAATAAACAAAAGCCAAAAAGAACAGAAATTAAAATGAATGATCAAACTTAAAGATGGCAGATACTTAAAAGTGGTAAATAAGTCAAATTAAAAAAAAACAGAAATTACCGCAATTCAAGTTGGGCTACTCCCCACCCAGACTCTCTGAAATCCAGAGCGATCTTTGCGCTTTATTGTAAACAAAATGTATTTTAAACAGTTTCACATTTTATCATTTTGGTAAAAGGGAAACTACTGAGCCATAAGTCCTTTTGGATAGTAATGTGAATATCGCTGTTTTAATGTTTAAAGGTAATATGTGACATTTTCAGACTTCCGACATAATTGCCATAAACCACGTGTTAAGCTGTTCTCAAAGGTTGATAAGCAATACAATGGAGATCAGGAAGATCAAAATGTGATTTAGACAAATTGTTCCGTTGATTTACCCTTTGAGAAAAGCCTAACAAACAGTTTTTATCAATTATCTCAGAAGTGTGAAATGTCAGATGTGACGTTTAGCAGTGACCGTGACGGTATCTATTATATGCGTAATAATGCTTTGTATTTTTCGAGAAATAGGAGGACACGTTGCTTCACTGATTAGAAAATTTCACATTCAATCAAAAGATGTACAAATTAAAAACATCTTTTATAAGTAAAAAACTTGACCGGAAATTCCACGCAAGTCCGGAAATTCCAAGTCCAAAAAATGTCAAAACTACTGTCAATAATATTAAGAAGTCTATTAGATAAAATATGCTCTTCAATTCGGGCCCATAAAGCTGAAAACAAATATGAAACTGTATGAGGAATTCGCTTTTGCTTGCTTTCCAAGCTACATGCAGCTCCGCGGAGATAGATCGTTCACAAAAATTTTATGGGACGAAGGGACTGGGCAGCCTTTTTTTTGGGGGGAGGACAAAAAATCGCCGAAGAAGTGCTATTTTTTTCTGTGCAATACAAAAGTTAACAATTTTGCACATATTGTCCAGTAGGGGGCAAAGTCCCTCTTTCCCTTCTCTGTTATCCAATTGTTACCCAGTAAAGAAACGTGCCGGTTATTGGAAAGGGTTCCTTTTTTACGCCTTTTTAATTACTTTTTTCTATATTTTTCGATGTTTCCTAGTATATTGTGAGCCTAAGGACGAGATACCCTCTAGCACCCCAAATAACTTAGTGTGCACTTATCACTCGTGTGCCTATACGGGGAGCTAAACGGGGAGGTACGGATTAACGCATGCGTGAGGAGGTCAAGGTTGTATAATGCCAATAATAAGCAATTTGTACAAACAATTAAGAAAAGTAACAAAGATTTTGAGGGGGAGACTTGATGAGAATTAAAAACTACTAGCGTCAATTATAATGTAGCGTCTGAAAACATCATAAAAAACTAGAAAATCTCGAAGAGAATTGTAGGTATTTGTTAATTATTCAGAACACACTCAAGAATTTTGATCTGTAGATCTCTTAAAAACAGGTTTCATAGCCACAAAGACAAGTGAAGGGTAACAGAATGCATTGGACTTGTATAATTTGGGCTATATAATTGCACATTAGGGAGGGTGGGGCTAAAGTATTACGGGCCAGCATGCAAAATGTGTCAGCTACAATTATTCTGTATATTATAAAGAAGGAATTGTTTTCTAACATAACACTGTCCAAATACTTTACCCCCCCCCCCTCCGTAATATTCAAATATACAGCCCAAATTATGTAAACTCAGTCCATTCTTGTCTTCTCACTTGTCACCCGTCACTTGTGGCTATGAAACCTGTTTTTACAGATCTACAGATCAAAATTCTTGAGTGTGTTCTGAATAATTAGCAAATACCAAATTGAATATTTGATGAGAGCTGCCTGTACTTTTCAACACGATGTGATTAAAGCTGAACAGGGGGTCGCTAAAGTCGGCAGGGGGTCGCTAAAGTCGTCACACATTATGATACCAGCGTTAGGATACAAGGATCGCACATTGTCAGTGCAATTCTGTAAGTAATTCACCAGGTCCTTACGATAAGGGCAACGAGGCGGATAGTAAACAATACATATTTTCAGTGAGGCCACTTCCTTAGATTCTAGACCCCGAAGCCGCGCCGAAAAGTCGGCGGCGCGCCGCCGATAAAAAACGGTGGCGCGCAGCCGAGCTTGCATCAGCGCGCTGACGCCACCGCTGGTTCTATCGGCGGCGGCGTCACTAATACGCCGCCGTTTTTTTTTGTTTTTTATCTCTTTTTTGGTTATCGATATCGACCTCCGGGCTTCAACCGTCATCCCGGCTAATCTGTTTCTTAAAGATAAATACTTTCATCTTGGGCTCGCCATGTATATATCGGTTCGTAGGAAGGAGAAGAAGAAATTTTTCTTGAAACAAAAATTCTACCTTCCACTTTAAAATTCCGTTCATTTTTCTTTATGATTTTTCGGATGAAAAGAGGTAGATAAAAGAGCACTAGGCAGTTCAGGATGTTATCATAGGCAGCGCAATCGAGCTGCCTAAGTAAAGAACAATGCTGGCACAATGTATTATTTTTTTTCCATAACAGGGCAATTCGTATCGAAGGAGTTGTCGTGGAAACTTCGAAAAGGGCTCATTCGATTAGAAATTGGAATAGCTAGTGCCCTTTTTAATAGTCCAAAGTGATTGGAAGGCAGCTAACACCCCTTCCACGCCCACCATTTCCCCAAACACATACAATCAAAATTTTAAGATAGCCATTTTGTTCAGAGTAACTGATTTCCAAAGAGAAAATATGTTTTTTGGGGAGGTGACTCCACCACAACCCTTAGGGCAAGGGTTTTGTAGTTATGCGCTGGGGATATATAAGAACGATGCTGGCACAATGTATTATTTATTATTTTTTCCTTTAGACCAGGGCACTTCATATCGAAGAAGTTGTCGTAGAAACTTCGAAAAGGGCTCATTCAATTAGAGATTGGAGTGGCTTGTGCCCTTTTTAATAGTCGAAAATGATTGGAAGGCAACTAACACCCCTTCAACGCCCACCATTTCCCGAAACACATCCAATCAAAATTTTGAGATAGCCATTTTGTTTAACGTAGTTGAAAGTTCTGAAAATTAGGTCTTAGAGGATGACAACCACCCTCACAGCCCTTAGGGTAAGGGTTGTAATTTATGCCCTGGGGGCATATACGGTGTTTATAGAAAGCGTTGTCGTAGAAACTCAAAAAGGGATCATTCGATTGGAAATCGAAAGGGCCTTTTTAATAGTCGAAATTGATTGGAGGGAAACTAATCCCCCTCCCATGCCCACCCTCCCATTTGCCTTTATTATTAAAAAGTAAATCTTGCCTTAAGATTAAATCAAAATGCACTGTGTTAATGCTAATTCCCAATACGGCATCTCAGCAGTATCCCAAGAACGACTGAGGGTATTATGTTCAAACTTTCGGGGTTTCTTCTGCTCTTAAAAATTTGACCAAATCAAAATAGCGTAAGTGTATCCAAGCTATCAAAGAAAGTAAACAAATTTTTTTGCAAATGTTATCAAGTTTTCCATTTCAGGTCAACTAGAGGAGGTATGAAACTAAATTAAACACTACTATTTGTCTCCAGATTTTTAAAAAGGTCTATATTTTTAAATTTTGCTGAGAATTTTTTCCAGCATACAAATAGCAGGCCAAACTATAAATTCTTAAAAAAACAAAAAGATTTAAAGTATTATTTTCTTTTTCCCTGAAAAGACTATGTCAATATAAAACGAACAGAAATTAATTAAAAAACTGTTTCCGCAAAATAAGTTTTTCAAAGAAAAGTAAAGAACTCCATTAAACAAAAAATGAGCAAAATTAAAATCAAATAATCTCCCAAGCGTGAAACCACCACAAATCAGCATCGATAAATAAATGAAACCCAAAACGGACACAAATTACAATAAATAACCGAGTCAAACTCAAAACGAGCGGAAATGAACATAAGTTGGGCTCAAAACCCCTATGCCTTCCGAGGGCCAGAACATAATTTGCACTTTACTGAAAAAATACATATGAATATGCATTGTCAGTTTAATATACATATACTGATATTTAGTAATCAAAATGTTAATATTATTTGATTTATTAAAGTTATAAAAGTAAAAACATTTATATTTTTTCAGTAAAGTGAAAATTATGTTCTGGCCTTGGGAAGGCATAGGGATTTTGAGCCCACTCATGTTAATTTCTGCTCGTTTTGAGTTTGACTCGGTTATTTATTGTAATTCCTGTTCTTTTTGGGTTTCATTTATTTATCGATGCTGATTTGTGGTAGTTTCTCGCTTGGTAGATTATCTAGAGCTAGTATAAAAATATATCTATAGAAATCAATTACATTTTTTTGCACCAGTTAGCAGAGATCACTGAAGTTGAAGTAGCCTTAAACTTTGACTTGAAACGTTATAACTTGACCACTTCTTTCAGAAAAGAATTTTGGAGGGTTATTCCGTGTTGATAAAAAAAGATGCTAAAGGTGCAGTTTAGTTCCTCCGCTCCTGTAGTGTAGGGCACAGGAGCCCTATGGTAAAGGTGAGGTTTGTTCTCCCTTATAAAAACAACTTATTTCAGCAGATACAAAGAAGAAGCCCATTTGCGGCTTTCTGTGGGACCCCAAGGCCCAATGCTAGTATCAGATCCCGCGAGTGGCAGTTTACGCTCGTCAAGTTCTGGCTGTACCGGCCACAAGGGCCCCAGCTAAACGGCTTTTTAGCACGACAAGACTCATAGTGACTGCAAAAGATCAATGGCTCCAGGCAGAGTGAACAAACTCACTTTTGTTACATCAATTGTAACTGAAGTGATGTAACCGCTGATTTAAAATTGTTGGTGTTGTTAAGCCATGGTATCTGACTTGTATACAGTGTTTTTTCGATGTTGTTATTTGTTTTGTTTTTTCACTGCCTTTTCGTATGTATTTGATGAACAGGAGATGTTTGAACTTCAAACTTTGAGAGTTATACACACATTAGCCCAAATAATTAACAAGAAGGAAATGACTAAACACGGGATTTTATAGGAACAATGCGATGCTAAACATAAACACAACATAGGTTTCCCTGGGTCTAGTGGCTAAAAATGAGAATTCTACTTGGTCTGATCGACGGTGAACATAAACACTTTCCGCACGGCCCAACAAATTCCTGTTTTGTCATATTGTTCCTGTATGTTTTTAGCCAACCATTTAAAAATACTTACTAAAATCGAGGTTGAACGTGCTTGGTGAAGTGGAATTTCTATTATTATTTTTAATCATAAAAATCGACGCCCCGCCAAAAAAAATTT
This sequence comes from Artemia sp. Kazakhstan ARC1039, assembly GCA_029168905.1. Classification (NCBI taxonomy): domain Eukaryota; kingdom Metazoa; phylum Arthropoda; class Branchiopoda; order Anostraca; family Artemiidae; genus Artemia; species Artemia sp. Kazakhstan ARC1039. Next base: position 6,962 of record JAQQPU010007239.1, read on the forward strand.
CGACGCGCCTGGTGGCGCGCCGCCGCCGATACTAAGTCACACATTCGCTGCCGTCATGTCGGCGTGGCGCGGCTTCGGTGACTATCTTAGATAGCCTCTTAGCAAGGGCGGATCTAGGATTTTTTTTTTAGGGGGGGGGGTCGCAAAATAGGTTGATCCGATAAACTTGGCCAAGTAGCAAGTTTAATTAACGCAATCTTGCGTTAATTAGGTAAATTACACTACTTTAGACTACGTTAGGGGGGCACCCCCCTCGCCCCTCCCCTGGATCCGCCACTGCCTCTTAGGCCTGCACCACAACCATAAGACTTTAAAACCCTGCTTGTTTGGTATATTGCTGAAATAGAGAACTCTGTTTTTATAGATGATCGACAAATAATACCAACACTACCACCATGTGTTACTGTAATATCATCGGGTGTCATTCTTGGTTTGAAATAGGTATCATATCCATCAAATGTAATACACTATTTAGTCACGGACCATGATTCACATATACAAGCAATATCAACAATTTCTTTTTTCTAAGAACAATTAATCAGTATTTTTTTTTTTTTTTTTTAGAGTTATTTAAAATCAAAATTCAATCTGCACAAGGCATGCCTAAGTTAGCTTGAACAAATTATGTCAGATTAAGTAGGTTAGGTGACTTTAAGGCCAGGGGCTTAATTTGCTATTGGGCAGGGGGCAACTGCCGACCCCAGTTTGCCCCAGAAACCGGTTTGTAACACTAGCTGTCATAACTATCTTGTCATAACTATCCAGGATAAGCCTGCATATTTCAAGCATCCACAGAAACGGATCAGTTTTATTTAGTATGTCTTTGCCTTTATGTTACTATATGGCTCATTTTTCCATTTTCACTGTCATTTTAATTTGATTCGGGAAAATTGACTTAAACTTGTCCCTCCCCCAGGATTTTGACGAAATTATGCCACTGTTTCCAGCAGTGTCTTTTGGCTTTTCCAAGAGAAGTCGCTGATGCCTTTTGACGTTTTCTAGCAGCTCCTAGCAGCACCATTGGTACTTTTTAATGCTCTTAAAAAAAATCAGGCGCATTTGAAATGTTTTTTTTTTTTTAAGAGAAGCTAAATCTGATGAACTAAACTGTTTTCACTCGGCCGACTAGGCCTGAAAAAAGCCATAACGAAGGCAGGGCTTAGCACTGTAGGCCTACTGGGAACATAATTCTACTTTTTTACCCTTACTTCCATTTTAAAGGCCCTGATAAATTAAGTTTGCAGGAGTTTTGGGTCAAACAAAGTCGCTAAATACATTTCAGCTGTGTATGCCTCAATTTATTTTGAGAAGTTCTGAAGTAAAAATAAAGATGCAAAACTGGTTTATCATATGGAATAAGGTAAGAAAGTAAGACTTCAATACTTCCAATACAAGATGAATGGTGTGACTCAACCAAAGAAGCATCCCCTAATTCTCTCTACAACCTATTTCCATTGTTAGTTTACAAGGTTAAAGTACCAAAGACATCAAATAAAGATATTTACCCCCCTCCCTGGCAGGAGCGTCCCAAGCCTCATGTCATTGGGGGGGGGGGGATCTTCGTAAATTTTACCGAATCGCTACCTGATCTATGCCGAATTTTCTGCAGAAATCAGGAATTTTGCTATATTTCTGCCGATTTTGCAAAATTTCTACCGAAGTTTTTGCCTTCGGTGAAAATTTTACCGAATTCCAAAAAAGTTGGGAGGGGATGCCCTTCCCGTCCCCATCCTCCCTCGGGACGCCTCCGCTCCCTGGACCCAACTTATGTCTAATTATACCTGAAAACCGCAATTTTGTTCGATTTTTTCATTTGTCTAATTATGAAATTTTTAGGGCAGTATTACGTTCTCATCAGTGTTGCTAAGTTAAACCGTTAAGATACATATCAGCCAAATTTGAAAACACTTTTCATCCATGAAAATTCAAACTTTAACATTCTGTTGATTCCTAGAGACAACTATACCTTCCAAGAAAAACTTCACCTTCTCAAGCTGTTTGGTGTCATACGTTTTTAGCTTCTTTTTCTGCTAATTTTTTGCCCATATTCTTTTTTTAGATTTAGCACCCGCTACTACTAAGAACTGTATAACTGCTTATGAAGGTCTTTTTCAAAAAAAATGAATTCCCGCTTTTTCATAATTTTTAGATATATGGTGTCTAACAAGCCTTGCAATGTTGTGTAATTATTACTGTTTATCATGAACAATAATTTTTAATTTTTATCAGTTTTATTTTTTGGCTACTCTTAGTAGCACTTTACGTAACACAAATTGGGAAGTATAAAAAACAGAGGTGGAGAAATTGGATTATGGAAACACAGGCTTGGAAGCAGGCAGACCAATAGGCCCACTAGGACCGAGCCTAGGGATGCATAATGCCAGTGGGGCACAATAAATCATCACTGAGTGACTTTTTTCTTAACAAAAACTGGACTGATGGGATTTATCGCCAAAGTGTCAGGTGCACTCCACCCCCGCGCTGCAGAGAAGTGATTTTGAAACAACCCAGGAATTCTGTGCCCAAGAATGGCAGCTGAGAGTTCAGTATGACCTCTCTCTTTCATTACTTTTGGCTCATCAGTTGCGTTCTGTTCATTGCTTCCACTACTTCGATGTTTAGGGACTTCCCTTAAATTTTTGCAAAACGGAGCGGCAAAAACGCTTGAGCCTAAGAGGGTCAAAGCTTTAAATCTAATCGTGCATGGAAGAAGAAATGAATTTCAGTTGTGTAGGCTATATGGTTGAGTTGTGTAAATTAGTTGTTAGAGTAGATTGAATGTAGATTAATGCTTGGCATTTAATACAACAAGGTTGTTTGCACAACAGTTTAAATATGTAGGTTAGAGTACATGGTTGTGTAAGTTTCCACTTAACCAGATCAAACAATCAGATTTTACTTTCAATGTCCTTGTTACTTCAAATGCTCTGGTCCTGAACTAATCACATGAGAAAAACTTCATGTTAATATAACGCTGTCGATGAATGATACTGGGAATCCAATTCTTAAGAATACTGTATTAACATAGTAGATATTATCTTTTCAGGAAGAATGGCTTTATTCCGTGCACATTAGAGATCATGTCCTATTTTGAGGAAGCAAACTGTCTGTAATTAGCAACAATCTTTGGGTTTTTTACCAAGTTCAGGGAATTACCGCTTTATTATTGTAGATATAATTTTGTGTAAAAAAATACAGAGCTTAAATCTTTATTTGAAACACCAAGTCCACTTTTATAGTGAGGTGCAACGTACGTTTTCTTTAGAATCACGTCTCGTAAAGTTTCATGAAACAAAGAGTGGGGGTTACTTGCGACAAGCTGTGTCAGAGCGGAAGAAAAGAACCAATTGCGAATATTCAATGAAAGTGAAACTGGTTTATAAGATCGGCTATCGAAAATTGCATTAATGATGGAAAAAGAAAAATATTTAAAAACTTTACCACGCTTTCAAAGAAATAATCAGTTTGGCAATTTGCGAAGAAATGTATGCCATGGCACTGAGTCTGACTCATAGTTTAGCTCACAATAGGTTGAAGTTTCTTATAACATTTATACAATGATTGTTCAAGCCGTCTCCCTTCTTGATGATTGAAACAAGGAGTTGAATAACTACGTAATGAAAGAAGGGGGTTGATACTGATGGCATTTCCCTGGTATATGACACTTCATTTATTATATGACTTTATTACGGCTCGTTTTAGGTTTTAATATGGCTGCTTACTTTTCTCTCTGTTTTTTTTTAGGGGGGGGGAGACATTTATTAAATCAATTTATGCTCGTTTTTTAATTGGACAGTTTTATTTATGGTTGATAATTGGAATATTTGCACAGTCTTTCAGTGTTTATGTACAAGCTTCAAAAGTTGAATTATAATTTTTACTTTGAACAAGATTTGCAGTCAGAATATTCGACCAGCGGCTGCCTTTCCAATAGCTTTTTAATAACATTATTGAAGTAAATCATCGAGTGGATTGGGAGATGGATGTTCAGGGGAAGGTGGTCCATGCTGGGCATAAGTGCATAGTGAGCAATTAAGCTTAACCTCAATCTGTTCAGGTGGAAACAAGTTGCCTGGTCCATGTGATATGGTTTACATTGTGGTTTATTTCCTTAGCCAGTTTTGAAGGTAATTTATAACTTTAGTTTTTTGCTCTTTAAAGTTTTTATCACGCTATAGAAAAATATTTTGAGACCATAATTGTTCATTTATCTCTTTTTGTCCCTAGAAACGTGTTAATTGACTTGTTAGAATCCTTGATTTTAGACATTTTAAGTAGCACCATCGTCTTTTTTTTAATGTACCAGACTCATCAGATTTTGATTTTGGTGGCAAGAGGGCGGGTAGTACATACTGTGCCAGTATAAGCTAGTACATAGTGAGCCACTGACTCAATATGTACCATAGCACTTTTTACTAAAAAGCGTTTTCTTATAAAAAGTTTATTGTTACCGTCTTTACATGACAAAATACTCAGAAGAAGATTATGATAAACCAGAACAAACGAACAAAAGTGGACTTACAAAGACTACCTACGTCTGTAAATAACTTAGACTTTTAAGCCAGTCCCAGTCCCTATCATCAGCCGTTCTCAACATATGGGAAGACATGCTTATTTGATGACATGGATGCATGTAGTGTCTTTTGATTTAACTCTTTCTTTTTCCTTGTCTAAGTTGAAGGTCTGCTGAGGGTTCTTCCAGCCCCCCATACTAAATGGAAGTCCAAATGGGTCAGCTTCTGGAGCAAACCCGTCTGGGCGGATATAACGTGAACTGTTCTGCAAGTACTTGCACCACTTTGTGAAGCATTCGTGTGCCTCATCTGAGCGAAAAACTACTGATCCTTGATAATCATGAATAGAATGTTTTGGTAAACGCTGTGAACATAGTCAAGGAAAATAGCAATGTCCTTCTTACTACTCCCCTTCGTAGTACCCACAAGCTGCAACCACCAGACATCAGTGTTGGTTTTTCGATAAAAGCTCACAACAACAGAGTGATGAATAATTGGATACTAAGCAATCCAAGGAAAACAGTTACCATCAACAAAACAGCGGGATTGGTTGGTTCATCCTTCCCACGTTCATTCACCCCTTTCAATATCCAGAGTGGATTTGAAAAATCTAGTATTTGGCCTTTCAACCCTGACGTCTTTTCTGAGTAATATTTTTGTCCTCGTTTGTTCACCTATTCCGCCACACATGTCATAATTCCACAATTCTATGCCCCTTCGCACCACGTAGGGCACGTTTCCACCACGCTTGGTGTACACGATTTTCGAAACTTTTTCAAATGTGTCTGGTTAGAATTAAAACTTTTGCCCAGCAGCATATAAAATCAAAGCTGTGCCCTGAGGGCATATAAGGTATATATGGAAAGGGTGATCGTTTAAACTTCGGAGGGGGCTCGTTGGATTGGTAATCAGAAATTCTAGTCAGAGCTTCTAACTCATAAAAAAATATTATTGGAATCATTTTAGCTGAAAATACGTATTAATAACATAAGTCCAAAATAAAATATCCCAATATAAATTGACCTACCTTTTCCGCTGAGGCATACTTGTTATTCTAAGATTTTTCAATACAAAACTGTAAGTCAAAGGCAAGGCCCTGCGGGGCTGGCTACTTGGCTTGAATCCCTAATTTTGTCGGACTCGTAAAAAAGTAACAAAAATGTACGTAAAAAAATATTTGTTGTCCCTTCACCCAACAAAATGCCCTCTCTCCCCAAAGAAAATCGGCCCTGACAGAGGCGAAAGACAATTTAGTAGGAAGGGTGGGTCATCAAAATGCTCACAGACCCGCTTGTCAAGGATAATCCTGGACAAGCGATGGTATTGCCCCGTCAAAATTTTCAGAGATCATTACCTCCTTCAAAAGGTAGGCAAAATTATCCTTCTGATTAAGAAAGATTTGCCTCTTTCACTAACCTGACGGTGGTTCGTCTCCTTCATCATCATCCTCACTATTTGCCACTATCAACACCGATATAGAGCACATCCTTGGACTATTCTGTAAGTTTAAAAAAAAGGATCGCACATAGAAAAGCCTTTATTTATACTTTTTCGCGGGTAGACCTACCCTGGGGGTTCAATTTACAAGTTTTACAAGAAACAGGATAATAAATTTAGTTTTTTAGGGATGTTTCCTTATCAAAGATAGTCTTGGTAAATTTTAATTATTCAAGGCCCCACTGGATTGGCTGTCAACTTTTGTCCCTAGAGAGCTACACGGTTTGGTCTTGTGACTATAGTCATGTGACTTAAACTTGATTTTTACAGGTAATAAAAAAAAGTAAAATGAAGAACTTTGCTCTAACCAACTTGTACGAGTTGTACGATGTAGCTTGACAAATAGTTTGCGCAAAATGGGCATGACATGGGAGTTATGTACCCGACCCAAGGTTATTTCATCTACATCAGAACAACAGATTTGGAACTGAACGCTGCGTTGTATGCAGGATGTTGCAACAAACGGCGGCCGGCGTTT
>JAQQPU010007239.1:24378-39613 GCA_029168905.1 Artemia sp. Kazakhstan ARC1039
GTATCGGTAAGCATAGAAACCAGATCATTCTCGTAATTAGACTGCAGAACTGAATCAGGCGCTTTGAACTCGGACTCAAAGTAGGCACTCCACTGATTAGCGGAAATATTAGACGTAGGCTTAGCTTCTTCAGGCTTAGACGGAAGTGACCAAATAAGGTTCAGATTCTTACTGAGCTTTTGCATAAAATTTTCTTTGAGGGTTGCACGGGGGGCATCTAACGCTTTATTGAACTTTCGTTTAGTATGGATTCGAATCTCGTTCACTATTCCACTTCGTGGCTTCCCGCTATCATGCCAAACTTTCAGCCATAGCTTCGCCGACGCACAAGCCACCGCTAGCTCCGGATTTCTAGACCACCCTTTCACCTGCGATCTATTACGGACGTGCTTCACAGGAACCGCTACACTCTCCGCGATACTCAGAGCATACGATATTTCTGCACAGTACATGTTTATCTGCAGACGTATTTCACTTTCACTGCAATACGAGTTTGCATTTCTCTGCAGCAGATGGAAGGGAACTTTTATTTTACTCAAGATATCGCCAGAAGTAGCCGCAAAGAGATCATTCGACACTTGTTTCCAGCCACTGTATACTCTCCATTGGGATTTGCATGGACCCGACAACTTTGGACAGTCCAGTGTTATTGACAATGACAAAGGCAAATGGTCAAAGTATAAACCGTCAGCTGCAGCTTTTACTTCGTCACTCACCGGGAAGTTTGTTAAGATATGGTCAAGATTTGAGACGGTGTTGGCAACACTGATAAATGATTAAGCTTTGTCCTTATCAACGACGTTTAACTGATAAGGAAGGGAACCTTTAACGATTTGAGTCCTTTCAGATTCCGTATTAAGTAGGTCACACTTGAAGTCCCCTATTAATAGAACTTTTGTATTCCCAGGAATTTGAGCTGAGTATATGCAGCCGTGAACTTGCTGTCCGAAAGGCTAGATCTATGATTAGTAGGAAGATAGACGTTTATTATCACAGTATCGCGAACTTTAACAACGAGGAAGTGTTTACTTGATGCTGAAAGATCAGCCTGAAGAGACTTTCTCACCAAAGTGACTAAACCACCAGATGGCCGACCTCTGGATTTCACACGTTCAGCTGGCCAAATAAAACACTGGAGTGAACTTGAGAACTTGAGCAGGTTAGTATTGTCCTTGGAAAGCAGGTACTCTTGTACACAAATTACTTCATTTGTAAGGCTCATAGTATTAAGCAGAACTTTTTTCTCAAGTGCTTTCCCATTTATATTACAAGACAGAATGCTACACATTTTGGGAGCGTGATTCGTCTTTCAAGTTTTTTCTGTTATCAGGGCTGGCATAGTAATAACATGTGTGCCTAGTCAAATTGCAATTTAGGCACCGAGTAGGATTTTGACAAGGGTTCTCAGGGGAGCTTGTGTGGCCAGTTTCTCCACAGCGGCTAAAAGTTTCAGCTTCCTTACAGTCCGCCGCTATGTGCCCCACATGATGAAAGCGATAAAACCTTCGACGGAATAGTTCGGGATAGTTCGACGGAATAGTTCGAAACTAATTTTAATAGGGTTCGTTAAGGCAGCGGACAATGCACTTTTAGAGGTGTAATACATTTTAAACGCTTGCGAATTGTCGCACTTAATTGCCTTTTCAGAGTCTTTTGACAGACTTTTCAGTAGGTCCTCCGTCACGTTGCTGGGGAGACGTTTCACTATACCGATGAACTGGGAATTAACAAGTCGATTTTCAATTTTATGGGTACTTTTGAGGGCAGTCAAGACTTTTTCTGCTGCCTGCCTCGAAGATACTGACAGTTGCCATTCCCTATTTCTCCGCCTGAGCACTGCATCCGCTAATGTTGTATCACCCGGTGCCAAGCTTGTTATAAAGTCCTTACGCTTTTCCTGGATCGTCTAACTCAGGAGGCATATTCTTCACGACGACCGAGAACAGCTGTTTTTCCACATTTGGTGTTTTAGGTACTAACGAGGAGGCTGTAGGCTGATTCTTGGAATCAGCAATAAATTTAAAACCATTGTTCAGAGTATCTAACTTGCGGAAAAACTGTTGCAGATCACTGTCCATTTTTCTCTTCATTTCGTTCAGTTTGGTAGTAATACAGACTGCAATTTCGTCACTACACGTGGGAACAGCCTCTGGTTCGAGAATAACGAAAGTCGGAAGCTCTTTACCGTCCTTAGCACAGCACCATATTGCTTTCGCAATATCCGTCAAGTTATCACAGTCTTTTTTGCATTCGCGTAATCGTTTGTCATATCCGAGTTCACCCTCATAGTAAGTCCACAGCAGTTTTTTGGCTTCCATAATACTGGCATGATCAAAAAACTCTATTCCTTTGTTAACGAACATATCCGTCTTAATACCCTTTGACATGCATCGAGAGACAAAGTTTAAAACTGGATTTAATACTAGCACAGTTTTCATTTCGTTAATCTGGATTAAGTCCAAAATACATTCACCAATTTCATTAATAATTAATAATATCGAATTCTAGACATATATTTACGGGTTCAACTATATATTCAATATTTTTCTGGTGGTTACCTTGCGAGAGAAGTAAGTGAAGCGCTGAAGGCTGTCTACCTTGTCCACGCAATTTAAAGGGCAAGCCCAGCAAGTAACACGGCTCTTGCTAACAACTCTCCACCCCTCTTCTGCTTTCTTTTCTTTCCCCACCTCAATTGTAGCGTAAATGCCTCTAAATATCGGATGTCCTTTTTATTTAAAATCGCACTGCTTGATGGCTAATCTCCAATATTATCACTGAAAAAATTCGAATTCAGACCACTTTTACAAAATATAAATAAATGTTCAGAAACTAGGTTAGTAGATTAAGCAAAGGTTTTATTATAGGTCAGGAACTATAATCCTTTGACAAATATTGCAAAATCTAACTAGCGTCACTTGGATTAGAATTTACTGAAAAAGCTTACGGGTTTGATAATGTTAATAAAATATCCCATTTATGACAGATACATTCACTTTGATGAATGTATCAAATGTATCATGGGGGTTATCAGCCCTACTCGTTTTAATTTTTGCTAGTTTTGAGTTTGACTCGGCTATTTAATGTACCTGTTCGTTTTCAATTTCATTTATTTGTTGATAGTGATCAGTGGTTTTTTTACGCTTGGAAGATTATTTGACTTAATTTCTGCTCATTTTCGGCTTAATGGAGCTCTTTAGTTTTCTTTAAAATAATGGTGGATCTAGGGGGCGAGGGGGGCACAACGCCCCCTAAAGTCGTCTAAAGTAGTGTAATTTACCTAATTAACGCAAGTAGGCTTTAATTAAACTTGTTCCTAATGCAAGTTTATCGAATCAACCCATTTTGCGCCCCCTCCCTAAAATAAATCCTGGATCCGCCCCTGCCTCATGAAGCCTGTTTTGTGGAAAAGGTTTTTTAAATTAGTTTTAAAAAACCTTAGGTTTTAATGTATAATCACTCCTCCTCAAAAGTAAACTAAATACAATTCTGAGAAAAAAAAACTTTAAAAAATCTAAAATACTTACTTGTAACTCCCTAGCTCCACCCCTAACTTGCAAATAAATAGCCTAAATTATATAGTTTCCATGCATTTTTCCATATATCACATTTTTCTTCAAATAGATTTAACGGCAAAGAAGCAACGTCGACAAAGTTAAGCAACGGACAAATATGTGGATTATATATAATTTGGGCTATACGTTTACGCATTAGGGAGAGGGGGGCAAAGTAAGGTGAACCGCTTTTAAGAATGATTTAAGTAAGTATTTTAGCTTTTTTTTACAGTTGTTTCCAGAATTGTATAATGTTTTCTTTTGAGGAGGAGTATTTGTTCACTTGTACCGAGATTCGTTTTCTGAATAAGGCCATACTCTTAGGGGCGGGCGAAGAGGGTGAGTTCAGAAACACATGTGAAGTGTAAGAAATTACTTGTAACCATATCACGGCTTGGGAGATTTAACGGTTAAAGGTCTGTTTAAAAAATTAATCCTTTTAATCCAGCTCTATAGATTGAGCTTCCCTCCATTGACACATGCCTCTTTCTACTCTTCTGCTGCCAGAGAATGCCTATCCCTTTCCCCCAAATTATGAAAAATACTTTTGAATCTCTAATAGCTCTAAAATACGAGGTAAAATGACCTTGTTCAAAGTTTCTTTTCCCTTCCCCTCCAGAAAAACTTGCTGAAGTCTTGGAACAGAATTTTGACCATCACTAATTTTTTCACAAGCCTTCAATTGTTATTGTTTTTTTGTTTTTTTTCTCACAATTTCGTTTCATTTCAGCTTCTGTTCAAACTATTAAAAGTTAGGTTTAGATTTCTAAACCTAATTAAAAATTTTTTTTACAAAATACAAGCGCTGGATTTATAAAAAAAAAGACTGACGTTTTTGCTAGCGTGGAGCATAAGAAGCTAGCCAGTTTCATCAACTCCAATACAATAGTAACTCATACAAAGAAGGAAAAAAAGACCCAAAACAAACCAGATTCTTTCCGCAATATCACTTCTATAACGCACTCACACCACAACTCTCCTACTACCCTTCATACCTGCCATTCCGTCTCCCTGCTACCTAAACAAACTATTCAAAACAACAATCAAAACAGCCTTCTTCCCGCTCCTTACCAAGGAAAATCAAATTACCCGTAAAACAGGTAATTCCGTTCAGCTGTCCTGATGCTCATTGGTAACGAATTTCACAAAGAAGTTGCAAGAAAGTGTAATCCAGATCTGGACCGCGTGCTGCTTCTATTTCAACCACCAAATTTTCACTAGCCCTTGTCTCATAAACATAAATATCACTTCTAGCACGCTAAAAAAAAAAAAAAAAAAAAAAAAAAAAAAAAAAAAAAAAAAAAAAAACCCACTTTGGACTAGATTATTTGTACAATGGAAAGAAAAACCGTAGCTTGATGATGGCGAAGTTCCCCAACGTTAAGCAAAACCAAAAACCTAAAACTAGCACATGTATCCTTCAGTTCAATAGCCTACCTATTATCCTTACTGCTTTGTTTTGTAGGATTTGTACTCTTTCGAAATTAATGTAAAACAATATATGGGGGAATAATTGAACGACATGTCGTTACTAAAATTCAAATTACTACGATATTTTGCTGTAATATCCAAAAATAAGACAAACATTCAACATGTCTGTATAAAATTCATTGATCGTTTTTTTTGTCGGTATAGTCGACTAAACTCGATAACTACATCGAAAGGTTCATAGGAATGGAAATACTGACTATTTGCTTTCGTATAGCATAATTTGAAATATCAGATTCATCTTGAGGTTTATATCAAATCCGAATAAATTGAAAAACAATCAAAAAACAGCGAAAAACAAATCTTCCAAAGTGAAATAGAAATGTCATTTGATTTTCCATTCGAATCTCTATCTAAATCATCTCAGTCACAAATTTTGACAAATATGTCTTTTGATAGTCAGTCACATTCCTCTTGGGCCATCTGCCTTTAATGCTTGAAGAAAGTAGTTGAGCAAAATAAATTTATCTTTCTGAAATCTTCAGGCATTGATGTTTGAGCAAACTCCAGAAGTTTTGTTCGCCTGATTATATTACTTTTAGTAAGGGATGGAGACTATGCGTACGGGGGCCGAAAGGTTCTCCTTTTCTTATTCTATGATTTATTGACGATGCTTTCTTTCCACTTTCACACATTTTGCCACTTTGCCACTTTCACAATTTTGCCACTTTCAGCGTTTTGCCACTTTCACAAATTTGCTTCTGTGGTGAAGCTTGGTGATAGATGGCTTACCTTATAGACATAAAGAGCAAAATCACACCGTTTGAAAGATGTGAAGGATTTGGTTTTGATGAAAGCTTTTGTAGTGAATTCAGGAACCCATATATAATACAAGTGATAATTTTTGCTTAAGTTTCCCTGTTAAAGCGGCATATTCCACGAATAATTGAATTTTCTATCCACGCCTCCTCGAAGGTAACGAAGACGAAATTCCCCCCAAAATTCTTGTCTATACACCTAAGTTCCATACATTTCATCGGAAAGTTTCATAGAGGAAGGATGTAAAAGCTATTTTTAGTACCTTTGAAAACTGAAGTCGACTTTTGAGTATCTTCACCTAAGATTGAAAAAAATATCTTTGTGAGTTTATTTTGTATATTTAAAGAACTTAAACCGAACATTATTTTTCAACAAAGTATTTCTCGTGCAAGTGAAAGTGAAGTTGAAAACGAAGAAAAGTTATCGCTCTGCAGCTTATGCATTATTTATCTATAAAACTATCTCAAATGAAACCACCGATGAAGTTTCCTAGAGGTTTTATGTTTCAACTGGCATTTTATTGAAGTCACAAAACCGACGCAAAAAAGTAGGATGCTGTTTTAGGAACATAAAAGTCCTTTGCTAGCCTTCACGAAATAATACCTTACCATAGTTCCCCCAGAGCCACACAGGGCATCAGTGAGTAGCCTCTAATCTTCCCTCAAGTGAGCCACTGTGCAGATGTCTCCCCACTCTGGTATAAGACTCGTTTGAAAGGCACTTCTGTCACGTTCGTTCGTTCTACAGAGCGTGTTCTTTGGCCCTCCTCGGTGACGGGCGTCTTTCGGTAGCCAGTGGAGGAGCAGTTTAGGAAGGCTGTAATCTGGTGGAGGTGTATATGGAGGATATGTCTAAAGCATCGCAAATCTTCGTTGGCAGGAAATAGTAAACTTACTTGTTAGGCTTTCAATAATCTTTCGCCGGCCACGGTATTGACAAATTTTCGCCTACGATAAATTTTCTAAGAAATTCAGGCAAATAAAATGTATTTGTAACTGAAAAGTCATTAAGCAGCATACAAACATCACAGACTAGTTTAAAAGGCAGCTTATTGATCTCTCTACCTATATAATAAATGACCAGTGCTATAAATTTTAGACTGTGAAAATTTACTTTAGTAATATTTGAAGCCATGAACTAATAAACCATGACAGAAACTCTAGATAATTTGTTATTTATGCCTATATTAGATAGTTATGAGTTTTGATTTGAATTTCCGAGGTTAATCGGTAAACCTAACGTTACCCTGACATCTTCATTTCAAATTTGTCATCAAAATAATAATCTAATATGCAAGTGGGACTAAATGACTTTTTACGGTGTCAATATAAAGTTTCTTCGCATTATCTAAGCAGAAGAAAACTCAAACTACATTCTTCCTATTTTGCAAATATATTCTCTGGCTGCTGCTTTGGAGTTTTAATTTCTACATATATAAGGAAACATCACGAAAGGTTTTTTTTAGGTAGTTTTATGAATGTATAAAATATAAACATTGGTCCTCTTGCATTCATGATAGAGTTCACATTTTGATAAGAGCTAAAATTATCAGTTCAACAAACACACAATGATAGAACGAAGGTTAACTGTGATTAGGAGTGGGGGGGGGGATCTTTCACGATACTTTTTCAAACTATTAAAACTTCAATGAAGTAAAAAAAAAATTATAAAAGAACCTGAGAAAAATGTTTCAATAATATGTTGAATAAAGAAAAATAAAAGCTTTTGCAAATATCATCCCTAGCTGCTGCTTTGGGGTTTTCACCGCAAAAATTCTATTGGATATGTTTTTTTTATATTTCTCAAAAAATAAGCCAGCTTGTGGACAGATTCTGCAAGCGTCGCAAAAGTATCGCCGGCTTTCCGCTTAACTTTGTAGTTTAAATGTACCTACGTAGTTGAGTTACAATTTTCCTTGTAAATTTTCTGCTATTGTTTTAATTTTTCTTTTAATATAATTCTCCTAATGCATTCTTCAATTTGAATAGAGGGTTGGAAACATTATTATTAATAAAACAGTTCATACATCTGATGTAGAAAAAAAGCGCTTTATCTTTTTACTCTTCAAAATCATATGTTGTCTTCTGTTTTCGTTAAAGTGCTATTTTTCAAAATTCTACAATCATAGGGAAATACTATGAAAGGACTTATTTGACAGAGATTTATGGATACATAAAGTATCAAGAGGGGTGCTCATGCATCCATGACCGAGTTCATAATAGGGAGCAAATATTGGGGTTCATATAATGGGGAGCAAAACTTATGAGTTTAACAAACATACAGTAATCAATTGAAGATTAAGTGAGATTACGGAGAGGAAGAAATGTTGAATGTTATCTTTTAGAGCTGTTAAACTTTAAGTGAAGTGGAAAAAAGAATCCCCAAAAGAACCTGAAAAAAATACTTTGATGATAAATTGAATAAAGAAAAATAAAAGCCATTAATATAAATTTCCACACTAATTTATCTTGCAACTCCGCAAATTGAATAATATTACTTAAAAAGTCGCTCCTAAGATGGAAATTGAACACATGACTTCCCGGCCACTTTTCAGTAGAGTGCAAAGTACGCTACAGCATTTAAGAGGCAGTAGCCCTACTCCTGTTTATAGTAATTTCTGAATTGTTTTAAGCTTGAGTTGATTATTCATATGTATTTCTTTTTGTTTTATGGTTTACTTATTCATCTATAACAATATCTGCCATTTTTGTGTCAGATGTGACTAATTATTTTCAGTTTTGTTTGTCTGGGTTTCTTTTGTTAACTGGTAATAATTTGGGTTTTATTTGTTACCTGGTATCGGGGTCGATTTAAAAACAAAACGGCAACGAGTTTTATTTGTATCATAAAAAAGTAAATGTTGAAAAAACACTCTTTCAGAGACGTTTTAATCTTCAATCGTTTTTTCTCTTCAGCGGAAAAATAAAAATAACTAAATTGAGTTCAAAATCCTGCTTAAATCAATTGCCCACCTAGCTGCTGAAATTAGTGCGATAAAAAGATTACGTGTGTCCGGCCTTTAATCACTTAAAAATCGCTGCTAGCGTGGGAATTGAACCAAATATTCTCTGATAACTAACCGGGTCTCATGAGCCTTATTGACTTCCTAATAATTTTTTGGATCTTTCGTATAAAAATTTAACAGTTGAAATTATGCTCATTTGAATGTGTTGGTATTTTTCCTAGTGTGAATGGTAACCCAACCCAAAGTCATTACAGCTTATTGCAATTGATTTCAACTTTTTTCGCCATTAACGAAAACAACCAAGGAACACCCTTCTAAATGAATCACAATGATTTTGATTGTGTGTCAGTGACGACAATAAATTGCAATGGATTATAGTAAGCTGTATGAACGTGGGGCAGGTTTCCCAATTTCTGACTCTGTTTTTCCGACAAATAGGGCTGAATTCCGGCAGGATTTAGCCGGGTATTGATAGAAACAGATTATTTACAGATTGGGCTAAAACTCTTAAAAGAATCATTTTATGAAGAAATGATCTAATTTTCCTGTGATGACTCAACAATGAAAGGAATTTGCGCATCAACTCTGCTAGGTTTTTTAGCTATTTTTTATATACTTGATAATTTTTTAAGTAGTTTGGTATCTTCTCACTATTATTGCCAAAGTTCTCTCCGTACATAAACAAATAAAAGCAAGCACTGTTAGTGCCAGACAGTTCTTGCATTGACAACACAAGCAGTGGTGCTTGCTGTGGATCTTGTCATCTTTTTGGTCCTAGCAGCACAATTTGAAAGTTTTGCTGAGGAAAGGCAAAGAAACAAGGATTATCTTCAGAACAAATACCTGTTAAGTAAAATTCTTGTTTAGCTACTTTTTGCTATCCAAGAGAGCGCTCAGGTTAGGAAAAAGAAACTTTCAGCAATGAATCCAGGACCAAAAACATACTCTGGAAAGGTAGGCTATTGTCAAGCTTCCATGTTAATCCTCTTCTGATTTCTAAATCATAGAAATTTGCCTACTTAACAATTCTAGCCTATAGCTTGAACTATAGCCTAGCTTTCAATCATCAGTTTCTTTTTCTCTGGTTTTAGTTCTGAAAATACAACTCCTGTTATTACCTTAATTAATTTAAATAGCATTGTCTAGCAAATAAGTAATTAATCCTGTAGGTGCTGATAGTTGAGATGTTAAGCCAAAATGTCATCTGCATCCAATTCTAGAATTATTTGTGTTAAATTTTCAGCCATATCAATGTTTTTTTTTCTTCTAAATTTAGGAAATGTATCTTTTAAACATCATAAACTGGGACTGAGCAAAGTCATATATCTTCCCAGACATGTAGGCTAGCCTACTTTAGTTTGTAGACCCATCCCTGAAAGTTTTGTTTTCTCAACTTAGCCTAACCCCTTTCCAAGATAGAAAAAAGTTGCTAAACTAGAATTTTACCATTTGATGAGCAAGATTTTGGTATAAGTTTAGAATTGTGGCTCTTGAAAAGGAGACATGTTAAGAAAACAATTCTTACTTTAATATAGGGTAAAAGACCTCTTTTTGGGAAAGACCACTTTTCTTTGGCATTCCAGAAAAATAGCAATGGGTTTTTGGACCACCCCTTTTTACAACAACATGAAGCAATGTGAGGGTAGTAACAAGAACCCTGCCTTCTTGGTCAAATTTTCTTGGTGATTTATAGAACAAATATTAAGCAATAAAAGTTAAATTTCTAGAATCAGAATAAAATCAGCTTTCTGTTAATATATGAATAAAACTGAAACACTAAAAGGATATATACATCAAAATAGGATAATTGGTATTTCCAAAAAGAGGTCTTTGCAGGTAAGTCAATAAACTAATAGTTTCAAGTGGTTGATCTTAAATAATCTGAATAATAACCATATTGATGTATAGCTTAGACTTTTAGCTATTCATTAATATACCCAATCCTTCTCAATTCCTCTTTGGTAACAAGATGTGAGGGTTTTAGTTTTACATAATTTTGCTCAATTGGATACTGGTTTTTTACCCTATGTACAATGATCCTAGCTAACATATTATCCAAGGGGAGAACCTTTATCATCAAGTCTTTCCTCTATAAATCCTTCTTTTTCCAGCTTAAAAGAAAAAAATTACAATATTCTCCATTCTAAAATGGAATGTGTAATTCTTTTGAAATTGCCACTATGAGTTGCCAAATAAGTTATTCTATAGATAGTGTTCATTCATCCCAGTCATTGTTAATTCCATTTTTTTAATGAGCAGTGGCAAAAATACAAAATATTAATACAACCTAAACTATCTACAATTCAAAATCAATGGACTTGGCTGTGAACTTGTCCATTGAACTCTGCCAGAATGAACACTATCTATAAAAACAATTTATTATAGCAGCAATTTCAAAAGATTTATGCATTGGATCTCAGCATGGTAGTTTATTGTATATTTTTTCTTTTAAGCTGGAAAAGGAAGGATTTTTAGAGGAAAGACTTGATGATAAAGGCTCTCCCCTTGGATAATATGTTAACTAGGATCATTATACATATGTTAAAGTAACAATTGTTTTCTTAACATGTCTCCTTATCAAGAGCCACAATTCTAAATTTTTACTAAGATTTCTGTATAAAATAGATTATAGGCTGCTTTAAGATGTTTACAATGAGTTAGGCTAGCCTAAGTGCAAGAGTAAAATATAAGGAATAAGGCTTAGTTTGGGTGTTCTTTAGGATTCAGCCCTTTGAAAGTTATAGACAGCAAAGATAAAAATACAAAGCAGTGACTGGTTGCCAACTTTGAAATTAGGTAGGCTTGTAGCCTATGCTAGCTTAAATTTAAAGGTTCATTCAAGGGCTTAAACTATAATTTGTGAAGAAAGAGATTAGACTAATATGCTGAGAAAGAGCATATAAAAGCATATTGCTGATAAACCCATAGAATAGTAGTTTTCCAGAAGGAAACATTTTAGAACAAAAAGAGAGACACTTTTAGATGGCTTTTGGGCTCATTTTCATGGTTTTGGGTGTATTTTGACAATTTATCCCCCAACCCCCTTATATTAGCCCTAGTCCACATATGAAACAAACATAAATGTTTCATCATCCTCAACATTGAGCATAACAGATCCAGTATAGACCTTAATTTTGCTCCAAAGTGCAAATTAAGGTAAAATAAAAATAGTAAAAGAAGATTTCTTTTTATGCTAATATTCAACATAATATCATTACCCTAACAATGTAGCCCCCCTCCTCTCTGATGGATATTTATAGCCCTAATAATAGCCTATATCTGTTTGGTGTTTTTTCTAATATTTGATCTTACAGGAACAGTGCCTCTTAGTAGGATATCATATCCTGTTGTGGCCCTCTCTAATCTTGGTTCAACATAGTGTGCCTTGTGCACAAAGTCATATCACTTTTGTATGTATAAACTTCTTTCTGTAGATGTTTGTCAAGATGGTTTTTGAAGCTGTTTAGAGTTGGTGCCAACACTATTTCTTTGGGTAATGAGTTCCAGTCTTCAACTGCTCTCTGTGTAGTTGTTGCTGTTTATTTCTGGATTTCTTTATTTTTGGACCCCTAGTATAGACATTAGTCTGACTACAGAAGATTTTGTTGAACTTGGTTCTATCTATATCCTTTCCCAATTTGAAAACCTGGATCAGGTAGGGGACTTTTTCTTCTATAGTTTGGCAGCTTCAATTGTTTCAGGTGCTCTTCATGTGACATTTTTTTTTTGTTCAGGGAGTTGTTTGGTGACATGTCTCTGCACCTTTTTAATTTTGATAGCATCATCAATGTATGATGATGCTATTGTTATACATTGATGATAAAGTCTAGGGCCCTAGACTTTGTTTCTATACTCAATGGTTGGTCACACAAGGGCTTTGTAGAGTCTGGTGAAGGTTTTAGTGTCTAAATACCTGATTAGACCAACCAGCCTGCTTGCCTTATTTGCAATGAGATCTGTGTGTTGGTGGAATTTTAGCCCCAAGTCTCTTTCACAATCAGTGTGTGATATGACTAAGACAGTGTTTGTTCTTGCAAATGTGAGGGTGTTATTGATGTTTTTTGGCTTGGGTCCAATCCATAATGTCTTGCACTTTTTAGCATTGAAACTTAATCCAGGCTCTCAAGATTGCTATTCAACATGTTAATGTTATTCTGCAGGATGGTTTTATCTTCTTGTTTTGCCACTGGCCTGAAAAGCTTTATGTCATCTGCAAAGAGCTTGACACAGCTGGTGATACCTTCAGTTATGATATTTATGTGGAAGATGAATAGTAGTAGCCCTATTACACTCCCCTGGACAATGTCACTTGGTACACTAGCTATTGATGACAATGGGTCTTCCACTATGACAATCTGGCTACAGTCAAGTAGAAAGGAATATATCCACAAACTCATCTGCTCACTTATACCAAAGGTAAAAAGTTGTGAGTTCAGGGTGCTATGGGGGACTTTGTCAAAAGTCTTTTCCACATCAAACAGAACCACCAGAATACTTGGCCACTTTGCAGGGCTGTTGTCCACTCCTCCAAAACTTCCAAGAGCTGATTTGTGCAGTTGCTTCTTGGCGTGAAGCTGAACTGTTCTGTACTAATCAGTTGATTTTCAGATACAAAATTCATAATCTTGTTGCAGACTAATTTTTCCATAATCTTGGAGAGCAGGGAAGTTAGGCTTATTGGCCTGTAGTTGGAGGTACTGCATTTGTCCCCCTTCTTATGTATGGGCACAACATTAGCTTGTTTCCATTTAGCTGGGACTGTACCATGCTGTAGGGATGTATCAAACAGATGAGTAAGTGACTTGGCAAGTTCCTCAGCAGCAATCTTCAGCCACCTGGCTGCTGTACCATCAGGTCCAGGTGATTTGTTCATATCTCTTTCCCTTAGTAGTTTGAGTGCATTATCTTATCCAACCTTGGTTTCCTTCATCTGGGTTCGATTTGTTGGACTTACAGTGCTGTCAGTCAGTAGTAGTAGTGTCAGTAGTAGATCTGTTATTAACTTCATTACTCTGTTTAGACCTGATATATCCAGTTTAGCCTGAGTTATTGTGCTGAATATCAGGTAAAAAAAACTGTCTTAAATAAGTTAAAAATGTTAACAATAATGAAAGCAAACATGGTAATATTATTGATGTTTTTTATGATTGAAGCATTGCTGCACAATTAGGGCTATTGAGTAGGAAAGACTATATAGTTTAGAAAAAAACTTCAAAAAATCTTAAAATACTTATATCATTCATGTGCAGATATATAGCCCCCTTAATGTGCAGATATAGAGCCCAAATTATATGTCTCCATGAATTTTTCCATTGATGTTGCTTCTTTGCTGTTAAATCTATCTGGACAAAAGTAGTATGTAATCAGAAAACAGAAAAAATGCATAGGAAATGTATATTTGCATATTAGGGGTTTGGTTAAGGCTAAAGTATAGTGAAGCACTTTTAGAAATGATATAAGTATTTTAGGATTTTTTACAGTTGTTTTCCAAATTTTATAGTGTTTCCTTCTCAGTAGCCTAAACTGTGCATTGATACCATGACACATATTATAAAATAAGAATATCATTGTTTTGGTTTGATTGCCTATGCATCCTAAGACAATACATAGGAATCACCAGGAGTATAAGGGGGAATTTTCACAAATGCAGGTTTAACTATGAAAAAGAGCATAAAATTAGCAAACTTGCTCTTGAAAATTAGCAATATAAACATGCATAGCTCCTTCTGGAAATCTGCTATTCTCCAGGTTTATTCTGATTGATTAACATTCACTATGCCTGCAAAATATTAATTCAAAATTGCACATACCAAAATTGCACAGGGAGTGTAAATCTGAATGTTCATCCTGAATTTTTTCTTCCCACATCTCTGAGTTTCTTTATATTTCATGATTTCATTCATGCAAATTTTTCAAACCTGATATCCCCCCAGCAGTGGCGGTTCTGGCTTTTCTTTCCCCCAGGGCAAAATTTTGATTATATATACCTCTGTGTCCCAAAAAATTTCAGGCCAAATTTTGATAAAATTTTTATTTATTAACAAAATATATATTTAGACTGTTATAAGGATTTACAGTTATTTAAATATGACTTTCCTTGCTTTATATGGGAACAGGTATAGGAAAAATGAAAATTTCGGATTTTATTTGCTTATACTTACTTACTCTACTTTATTTTAATAAAAATAAGGTACTTGTTAATTAAACAAAACGCACTCAAGAATTGCGCTTAGCTTGTATTTCAGAAAACCAGTTTCATAGCAACAAAGATAAGTGATGGGTGATAGAATGCATTGGGCTTGCGTAATTTGGACTATATATTTGCACATTAGAGGGGGGGGGGTGTTAGGTTAGGTTAGAGATGCTGTCCAAATATTTACCCCCCCCCCTCCCCCCCAATGTGCAAATATATAGCCCAAATTATATTATTATATAAACTAAAGGTTACATGAAGGTTATATTTCATTAG
>JAQQPU010007240.1:0-10143 GCA_029168905.1 Artemia sp. Kazakhstan ARC1039
TATATAGTAGCGCTAGGAGTTTCCACTTAATACTTTCAATCGTTCTTGAGATATTGCTCAGATGTCTGATTGGAAACCACCATTCACATAGTACCTTTTGATTTAGTTTTAAAGCAACATAAAGTTTCCCTGAAAGTTTATAGTTTATACACTATTCACAATGTACCTTTTTGATCTGGTATAACATCCCCTCTTCATGCCCTGATACTTTCAACTTAATATTTTAAGCCGTTTTTTAGATATTTCTGATACGTGCTGTTGATAACCTGCATGTACATGATGTGTTTTGATTTAGCCTAACATCCCCCTCAACAATTCCTGAAATTTCCACATTAATACCATCAGCCTTAACAATAACAGCTTTAACCGTGGTAGCAGTACTATCAATACTAGCAGTAGTACGCACAAAGATGATTTTTATTATCTCAACATACCTCTCAGCATGCTCTGAAAGTTTCAACTTTATACTCTAGGCCGATCTTGACATACTGATGACGCGGCCATTTGACAGCCAAAATACATCATGTTTAAATTTAACTTAACATACCCCCTTACACAAATTTTCTGAAAATATCCCCCTAACATCCTTAGTATTAGTGTGGAATATCTGCTGAGCTCCTGAAGTATGCCGGACCGGCAATGCTACTTTGGCTCCATATGTTGTTTTCTGTGGTTTGGCGCACAGAATGGATCCCGAAGGACTGGCGAGCTGGTATAATCCTGCCCTTATGGAAGAGAAAGGGGAGCAAGAGCATCTGCTCCCAATGAAAAGTGGGGCTGAAAATAAACTGGATTAAGACGAAGATAATGGCAATTGAGCCCCCAAGCCCAGTCTCCCCCCCTGAGAACATAACTGTTTGCGGAGCTCCTGTTGAAGTTGTAAAGAACTTCACTTATCTTGGCTCCGTGCTATCTAATGAAGGCTCTATAGAGGAAGAGGTGTGCAGCCGAGTTTCAAAAGCCTCGTCTATCGTCGGAAGGCTCAACAATCTCTGGAGAATGTCACATATATCTAGGCGCACGAAGATGCAAATTTATAATGCATCCGTAGGCTCGGTCCTCCTCTATGCAGCGGAAACTTGGCCTCTCAAATCAACAATCCTCAGCATGATAGACGTCTGCCAGATGAAACAGCTCCGTCGGATTCAGGGACTTCGATGGGACGATTTTGTAAGCAACGCAAGGTTGCTCGCACTCACCTCCCAAGTGCCATTCTCCGTCCAAAAGCACACCGTACTCTCAGATGGTTCGGACACCTCCTGCATATGCCGACGACAACCTCAGCCCGAATAGTCTACGATTTTGACGCTAAAGCTAATGACAGGTCTCGCCCGAGGGGCAGACCTCAGACAAGGTGGAAGGATAGCCTCAATATATTCCTTGAGATAGCTAGCATCGCTGTCGAAGAGGCCCCATTAATAGCAGTAGACCGGTCAGCCTGGAGGAGAAGAGTTGCGACGCTCTCTACGCCACCCCCAACGTGGCAGGAGCCTTAAGTCAAAGTAAGTCAATACGCTTAATCTTAATAGTACTAATAGTAGTAGAAGAAGTAGTAGGGATAATATAGATATAGTACCTTTAGGTTGGTTCTACATTCCCCTCCAACATACACTGAAAGTTTCAACTTAATTTCATAAAAGTTAAAAGTTTCAACCTGCATCCATATAGCGTGTTTTAATCTAGTTAACTATCCTCTTCAACATTCCCTGAAAATTTAATTGTAATACACTTAGCTTCTGCAGTACAGGAAGTAGCTGTAGCAGTAGAAGTCGTAGCAATAGTAGCAGTTGTATTATTAGCTGTAGTAGCAGTAGTAGTAGTCATTAGTTGCAGTAGTTGCACTTTTTGGCTAGTTCAACATCCCCGTTAACGAGTGCTGAAAGTTTCATGCCCTAGACCATTTCTGGATACTGCCGGTTTTAAATGCCCTGGTTCTAAATGGATTCCATTTACTATCATCCAAGAAGAAAAAACTATTGTACGGAAATTTTCACTACAAAAAAAAATTAACCATAATGAACAGAAGTTAACGAAATTCATCCTAAAAGAAAATCAAAGAAATGAAATACTAACGATAATAGGCCAATAGCCTTTTTGTTAAATATATATTCAAAAAAATAACGTGTATTATCAAAAAAGACAAGCGTATTGAAAGAACCAGCTTTTTATGCTGACTCCAAATATTTCAACCATTAATTTAATTTAAATTCTCTGATTTTAAGTATAAATCGTCTCCATGCAAGTTTTTCGGTTAATTAAATTAAATTATTTTCCATCGAAATCCCCAAATATTAAGATAGCCCACCAACAGTAAATAGAATCGAAAAACGGCATGATTTTCGAAAAAGAGGGAAACAGCCCTAAGGGATAAAATATCGATGAAAATTATGCTATTAAATTCAAAATGTCTGATAAATCCAGACATTCAAAGCCTAAAAAATTCAAAATATTACTTTTTCCCGGAGAAGGATGGTAAAGGACCCGTGTATGGATACTGAGGGAGGGACAACTCCCCTCTTTGTGTGGAATTTTTCAAAGAAAATACAATTAAATAGTAAAGCCTTGTGATAAAGGTTTAATCTTTAGCACGAAGAGCGAATTGATAGACTTTGGCAAGCATAATTTTCGAAAAATAATGTTCATTTAGCAAGAATGCTTCCTTTTCCTTCGATTTTTCTTCATTTTCCTTCGACTCTGCTTCAGTGCATTGAAAACGCTTTTGACACAGAATGGCTTCAAAATTCGACGAAGGCACGTTTTTAATATAAAACTAATCTTAATTTGAAAATACTACTTTCAGGTAAAAACTTGTTTCCTGGAAAAATTTGCTTCTGAAAAATCTGAAAGTTTACATTTTACTCTTTTAATTAAACCTAAATATACCATTTCTACACCTGCTTCTTTCTCAAATACAGAAGGGTAGAGTTCGATGCTCCTAAGCAGATACCAAAATGGGGCAAACAACGTCAGTGTTTTTAATTTTCTACATTTTTTTTTTTTTTTTTTTTTTTTTTTTTTTTTAAGGAAGGGTCAACTAACCTAAATGTTAAAAGCTCCCCATCTCCCTGCATCTCCCTCCATTCCAGTTATAATTTTTGCTCAAAATGTGAGGTGCTGGTTTTGGGATCCGCTGGCATTTTTCTTTCGTTTTTTTCTTTTCTTTTCTTGATTTTAAAAATCTCAAACATTTTGTCTCTTTGACAAAGTTTTAAAAAAACTTTCAATAGTCAGGTTGAATGAATAAATTTTTATCAAGTGACTAAACCTTTACAAGTATTTACTACCAATAGTCTATGAACTAACACTATGGAAAAGAAAACTAGAATAATTGAGACTTCTAAATGCCACAATCAAAGGTAACAATCAAATATAAACATTAAACCAGTCTTCAAGCAGAATACAAAAACCTATTAAAAATTTTTCATAAACACTTTGTCAGATACTACTGAACTAGAATAAACGGGAAATCAATACCTAGAGATTGGAATTCTAGTTCCAATCCGAAACATTTTAAATAATAAACTGGACATGTAAACAGGAAGCGGGTACAAGTTCCACTTTCATCAAAAACACATTCTCCACCTCTAACCTTTCCAATTTAATAACTCAAAAGACAATGTCCAGTTATAATTTGCGTTAGCTGGCGTGTCACATTCATGTTAGAAGCAGATGTTAAATGGCGAGTCAGCTTAAATATGGCGTTTCGATAAGCTCAGAAAGTTTCATCCGTATAAATTAACAATTTTCTATTGAAACATTAAAAAAAATCTTGTTCGAAAAGGTATTATTTATCCTACAATTAGCCAATTTGCTTCAGTTAAATTTTTGAAGAAAAAACATTTGTCGGATTTGTCATCCATAAGTCGCTTCTTCGTTTTAGAATTTTGCAATTCGTAAAACGAATGATTACACTTTCGTATTGCAAATATGTTTTATACGAATTCGTATTACGAATGATTAAAATTTCAAATGATTTGCAATTTGAATGAACACACCAAGCGTTTTTATCGGTTATTTATCAAAGCTACCCACTATCCTTATGACAAAGCTATTAAGCAAAATTTCCGGACAAAGTTTGTCCGCATTCCGAAAACACTTTCTTCAAAATTAACAGACAGTTCTAGAGATTGGTGAATACTTTCAGGAATCGATTCAAATATCAATTCCTGAATACTCAGAAAGTTTCACCTATAATTTGCTGAACCTATAATTTACCATTCGAAATTTCAGAAAATGAGTCAAGTGTTTTCGGCGAATCGCTACACAGATAGACTAATTCGAGAAAGGGTACACGGTAAAACGGTACACGGTAAACGGTACACGGTAAAACAGGTCAGATAAATAATAGTAATTATCCTAAAAATGAATACTCACAGTAAATGTTTGAATTGGATGACCATCAAAGCTATCAATTAATCTTATGATAGAGCCATTGGTTGAAATCAAGATAGATTTACCATCAGGACTAAAGTTGAGGCCAGTCCAGTCACAGTCTTTCTCTTGTGAAAATTTGAAGGTAGCAAATGGACCCTGAAAAAATTACAGTTTAATTAGATTTATAATTATAAGAAGTTTTTCAAATAATAATAAAAAGCTATATTGAACTTTAGATCAGTATGACTAAAGTCCTATAAAAATCTAAACTAAAAAAGACGAGAAATTACTATTAAACAATAAATGAAACCTAAATCGAACAAAATTAAAATTAATGATCAGATCAGTCATAGCGATAACAAATACTGATGTATATACACCTCTGCATCGTGTATCTTCTCTGTCACGTCTGGTATTGAAGAAGTTCAGATGGACCTTAATAGCACCTGTTTCCGTTGTAATATCCCAGCAATCAGTAATTATTGCTAGTGGTGTAGAGTTGATATGTAAGACAAGCTTTAACTCGTCCACTTTATTTGTCAGATTTGAATTTGCATAAAATCATACTTGGAAAATGCATTTTGACAGTTAGACTTATAGGTTTTATTACAGGAGGGAGGTTTTCCGAGTTGTTCAAAGTTACATCGTAGTAAAAAGGCCTCAATATTGGCATTGGTTCTGAGCGATGTACATTAATTATGGGTGTCAGGTATTGCTCATTCCTTTGTTGTTGTTTTTTTTGTTCCGCTGTTGGAATCTTCTACCGCGTTTCCCTTACCATCTTCTTTTATCTTCACAGAAGAGATGTAGATGGCGTTTGGCTTGAGATGAACTAGTTTCATTAACAGATGGCGCTAGCCATCCCAACGGAACGCTTGCTTTTCAGAAAGTTTACCGGCCTAATGTCAACTTATTCTGCAGCCATTTTCAGAAAACTTTTAAGTAAAAGAATCATAACATAAATGGATGAAACAATCGTTAATCAAAAACTAAAGCCGCATGCTATGCAAGCCTCGATGGTGCTACGCCATTTATTTTCCCAATTTTTAGTCTTCAACGAATTCTTTAACTTTTATTCTTTTTTTAATTTATACTATGGTTACTTTTTACTAGGTTGCAGACATCGCTGCTGGGATTTTTGTGGGTCATTATCCGATATCCTTCAAGTCCTCGTGATTCAACCGTCCTTTGCCTCCTTTAAGATTCGAACTCTGGGAAGGTATTGGGAGGAGGAGCTGGTTTTAACTCCTCAATGGTGGTTTTTTGAAGAAAGCTTGGTCAGGAGATCTTGAGAACTCCACAGTAGAGCATTCGGCTTTGTTGCCATAATTTCCACTTCTGGATCCCAACCCCCTCTGCCACATAGTTTCTGCCGAATGCATGGGTATCTTCACAAATCAGAGCTCGATCTTCCGTGGTCGTAATATACTATAGAAATGACCTTCGACCGAACCTTTTTGTTCTTCTCTTCTTTCCGTGGCACCTCCAGACAGGCATTGCCCGGGGCAGACTCCATCCCTTCCCCAGGTTACACCACTGATTGTGCTTATAAAAAACGTTTTCTTTAAGCTCACTGCATTTCTTTTACAAATAAAAACAAATGAAGAATTAATATTTTTAATTTTTAATTACTATTTTTTTAATATAAGTATAATATTTTAAAGTGAAAGTTTATTACTAAACTCTAAAGAGACAACGTGCTTCGGCTAGATTATCAAACGAAAAGATCCATACAATATATCACAAGCAAAAGTTGTCTTGACCTGTATTCAATTACATTTGTTTGAACCTAAGCCAAAATTTGAATTTTTTAAATGAATAGAATATTTCATTTTTCTGGATTTCATTAAACATCAAAAAGGAACAGTATACCTGCTGTTACTTTATTGTCATATAGGCTACCAGAAAGACAGAATAATTATTCTCTGATTATTTTTTGTTTGCTGTTTACAGTGGTGAACACTTGTCATGTTGAATATTTTTTTTCTGTCTTTGTTTTTTTTCTGTTTGTTTGTTTGTTTTTTTCTGTCTGTTTGTTTTTTTCTGTCTGTTTGTTTTTTTTCTGTCTGTTTGTTTTTTTTTTCGTTTGTATTTTTTGTTTCTTTTTTATTTATTTATATGTTTTGTATAATCTAGTTTTTTTTTCTTTGACTTTGATAAAGAATTCAGGACATGTAGTAGAAAAATTCAGACCTTTCTAATTATTAAAAGTTTTTCTTTCAACTATTTTATTTACAACAATACACCTGATTTTCCACAGTTTTCTATTTTCGCGTTTTTCTATTTGCAGTTTTCTGTTTTTCTATTTTCCCGTTTTCTATTTGCATTGTGCTTATACATTGCAAGATTGTTACCATCCTATGTCAAAACTCGAATCTAGCACTGCCAGACAAAGGAATATAATGTTACAAGCCAATAGAGTTGCCCATCTGACCCAAAACAGTTCTTAACTTTGCACCTGATTTCAAATTCACACGAAACTTACAACCCCTTTCCCTGTAAATTGTGAATTTATCACCGATTGCCAGGCATTCTATCAGGCTTAAAGTGTTTAGTGAAATAAAATAAGCGGTCGCTAGAGGGGTGATCATCAAAAGCATGAACAAACAAGATGAGAAATATTCCGCTAGAGATAATACTAAGTTCTAAAAGAACAAACTAAGAAATAATATACTTTCTTATTATTACTATTGTCATTATATATTATATATTGTTTTTTTATTATTCTTTGTATTATTGCTGTATTATTAGGGAATTCTACGCCGTCTAGCTGCCTTTGAAACCAAAACCCTACGACGCATCGCTGGTATCACCTTCCACGACAGAATCTCCAACTCCAAGCTTCTCCATAATCTGAAAGTCAAATTTACAATGCTGGACAAAATAAAACTACAACAACTCAAATGGCTTGGACATACCCAACGCATGGCTAGCACTCGTCTCCCGAAGATAACCTTCGATAGACGAGTACACGTTTCTCGACCCAGAGGTCGCCCTCCGAAGAGATGGAAAGAAAACTTCTCACCTTACAACCTGCCACAACTCTGCCGCCTGGCAGACAACAGAAGCACCTACAGGAGGCAAATCAATGAACTAGTTAAAGAAGAGGCCCCAAAACGACCTTCAAGGACGGATGGGACATAAGTCAAGTAAGTCATTAGAGAATTTTTCGTATTATCATTTTTATTTTATATTACTTATTACTTTAGTAGTATTATCACTGCGTATATTATTATTACTATTATATATATTTTAATATCTTATTATTATTCTAATAAATTTTTATTCCTTGTCACACAAAAACGATCCATATTTAATTAGTAAGGCTGTTGGGCCTTCCTTTCATGCATCATGTTTAGCATAGCTTTTTTGGGGGATTTCAGGGCTCTGAAAATTCTAGGTTCAGGACTCGGCTTATCAAAACTTCACTAATATCAATATGATTAATTCCAGTGACGCTGCTGCACCACCCCAAATATACTTATTTGGCTTGCTTTAATTTAAAATCCATTTCTCTTTTTGAACACCTTTAACTTTAACTTAGTATGTGATTGGTTGTTTGAAAAAGTCGTAGGCATCACCTCATCATTTAGTTTAGAAGCAATAAAATATAAATAATGAAGGGCTGCTAACGTTACACCTTTTTGCCACAATTATTAGTCACTTTTACACTGTCGTACGCACAAGTGCCGTGTATATGACAATCATTAGCATAAAATTTAAAAATTTTGTCTTTCCAAAAAATATTCACAATTTACAAATACTCAAAGATGACTGTACCGTCACCACCCAAAAATTAATTTTAACCTTTAAATATTTCTCTTTTTGTCAGCTAAAAGGTTTTATCATGTTTTTTGTTCTTATTTTAGACTATCTAGTTCTTTTCATATTGTCAAAAGATAGATGGCCGTGCGAAGATTGTAGTGAGACTTTTGGTTCTATAAACTTTCGCTGCCATTTAATGCTTCTTTATGCCCTTTTAAGTTTGGAAGGAGGTGGGAACTTCAAGGGGAGGGAATGAAGATCCTCCGCTCTGAACAGAGCGGAGAAAAAGCGGGTAACAGTCTATTTTTTTCCTGGAATGACCATAACTTATTCTTTACTAAACAAATTGAACAAAATATATACAGCACGCATGACAAAATAATATTCTTCTGATCTTTCCGAAAACCTAGCACAAGGCTGTCCAAAGGGGAAGT
The DNA here is from genome assembly GCA_029168905.1 of Artemia sp. Kazakhstan ARC1039. Classification (NCBI taxonomy): domain Eukaryota; kingdom Metazoa; phylum Arthropoda; class Branchiopoda; order Anostraca; family Artemiidae; genus Artemia; species Artemia sp. Kazakhstan ARC1039. The sequence continues at coordinate 8,574 of JAQQPU010007240.1, forward strand.
CCAGTAAAAAAGGAAAAACAAATATACCCTCATACATAATTGAACTCATTCCAAATCTCACTAATCAACATATCAACTAACAGTAGAGTTACCAAATTACCTACAACACAAACCACCAAATACAAATCCGTCAACATTCTCCAATTCTCCCCCCCACCCAAAAAAAAGAAAAAAAACGTAGTTGCAGCTATATATACAATTAAAATTTTTATTAATAATTATTAACAAGCGATTTATTAAGTTGTTATTAAAAGCAGCAGTAATGCTTCTGATTAAATTTATTTTATTTAATTATTTATTTCATTAAATTATTTTATTTTATTTATTAAATTTATATTTCAGTTTGTGGACTACTTGAAGGAGGATGAAGGAGAAGGTTCAGCCCAGGTTTAATTACTACCTCTTCTTATTAACAGGAATATGGATTATTTAATGAAGCGTTTTTTTCCAGGAAACTTGATAAGACTAATTAAAAGAAATTTGTATAGCCAGAAATTTTCATTTCCATCTTATTAAAAATTGTTAATACTTAAAAAGTTCTAAGAGTCTTTATTAGTTGTTATTAAAAAGCTTTTAGGTAATTACAAAAAGTCGAAAAGTTATGGCATATAACCAAATGACGAATAATATTTATCTTTTGAAACGAAGTAATTTTAAATAGAAAAAGTACAATGATATGCCAAAAAATTGAAGAAACAAAGAGAGAAACAAAAGAAAATAATAATAAGAACTTCTTTCTTTTTCTTAATATGTATTTTTGCAACAAGTGTTTATCTTTTGAAATAAAAAAATGAAAAAAGAAAAATTGAAAAAACAATGACAATAAACAGAAGAAGCAAAAAAAAAAGAAATAAAAAAACAAATAAAGAAACAATTCTTTATATAGATGTATCTCTAAAAAAATGAAAAAATAAAAATGGAAAGAAAATGGCAATCAATAGAAGAGAAAAAGAAAGAAGTAATAAAAAGATGATAAAGCAACAATAAGAAATTTTTTTTCTTTTCCTTTATGTTTATTTTTGGAAGAAACGTTTATATTTGGATGAACATAATGAAAAAAAGAAATAAGGGTATAGGAATGGTAATAAACAGGAGAAAAAAAGAAAGAAATATAACAGGTAAGGTAAAGTAAGAAATATAACAAGTAAGTGAAAAATGATAAAAATGACAACAAATAGAATAAACACAGATAAAAATAATAGACAAAAAGGGAATGAAAGAGAAAAAAAATAAAGAAAAAAGGAGTGATGAAACAAAGAAAGAAATAATAGAAAAAATATGGAAAAGCAATTTCCTTTTCTTTTCTTCTTATTATTTGTCTTCGGAATAAATACTTATCCTTTGAAACAAAGTAACGGAAAAAGAAAAAAAATCAAGAATTGGTGTAAATTGAAGAAATCTGTTTATCTCTTAAAACATAGTAAAAAAAAAACGAGGATATAGGAATAGCAATAAATAAACGAAATAAAGAAAGAAATAAAACAAGAAAGGAAAAAGACACTAAAAAAAGGTTTTTCTTTTCCACTTTTTCTTTGTTTATTTTTGGAACAAATGTTTATCTTTATAAATA
>JAQQPU010007240.1:10153-33828 GCA_029168905.1 Artemia sp. Kazakhstan ARC1039
AAAAAAAGACAAAGAAGAAATTTAAATTTCTTTTTCTTTAAGCTTACCTCAGGAACAAACATAAAGATAAAGAAACAAAAACTTGCCTCGCTGAAAGATTAAATTCTGTTTAAATTTCGGGATAGACTAAGATTCAGAATTTATAACCGAGACACATTTGATAAATTTCTTTTCTAAATTGACGTTTGAAAAAACGAAAGATGGAAACAAACAGAAAAAAATATAAAAATAGAAGGAAGAGAGAAGGAAAGTTTTCGTGTTTACTTTGTCTAGGCCCAGCGATAAAGAAAACGAAAAAAACCCCTTAACAAACGATCTATATTTTGTTTTTTTTTTCTCTATCAATGTTTAACAAACAAGAGAAAATGGAAACCAGCAGAAGAAACAAAATTATAAGTAAAAAGCAATAACGAAAATGTTAAGACAAAAAGACGAATTAAAAAAGAGAATAAGAAATATCTGCTGTTTTTTCTTCATTTTCAACACTATAATAAAGAAAAAAGGTACTTATTTAGTAACCGATAAACACACGACAATTGTATTGAAGATCAGATAGGCGTTTTACCGGGTAATACTTAATCGCTTTAAAACAAAGGGTTTCTCACTCCGGAAACTATATTATTTTTTAGTTGTTTGGGGTTAAAAAGGCAAAAAAGGGAACCTAGGTTAGGTTACGTATTTAAACTATAATATTTCCATCCTATTTTGTTTTATTTCATTAGCATTGACGAAACTTCACTTCTCGCGTGTTTATCGGTTACTAAATAAGTACCGAAAAAATTAACTGAGAACCCAAACTTTTATTTTATTGAACAACCTGTCAAGAAAGACAGTCCATATGAGAGAGAGCAAAGAAAAAGTAACACATTACCGAAAATAGAACAAGAAAGAATTGAGCAAAACAATTTCTTAATTTAGCCTTTAAAACACTTAGTAGTAATCTCTGTTCGTTTTGGGTCGTATTTACGAGAACATTAACAGAAAAAGAAATATCTGCTGTTTTTTCTTCATTTTCAACACTATAATAAAGAAAATATTACCTTATCAAAAGATCTAAGATCGTAAAGTTTGACTGATTCAGAATTAACACCAGCAGCGAATACTAGACCTTCAGGATCAAAAGCTGCTACAGGTCTTCCAGTGAGGTTCATCAGCCCTTGACAATTCGGTGATTTTAAGTCCCAAAGACGCAATGTCTTATCAAGAGCGCCGGATAGAAACATATCATCCGAGGGTGACATACAAAGGGTTACCACTCTAAAAAAATAAGAAATGTTTCATCTAAACTCAGTTTGAAGCGATATCATTTTTTATTCCTCTTCTTTTGTTAAAGGAAGAAAAGAAAAAATACTACTAACTGATAATAATATTACTAACAATTCACTGTAGAGCCATGCTGCCCCCCCCACAACTACGAGGGCTCTTCTTTCATCCCTATAAACCTTTCCTTTTGATATCCTTCCACCCTATTTGGGGACGACCAGCTTTTTCGTTTGGCTCAAAATCAATGGTTCCCCACCAATTTTGGGCCACACCCTACCTAGACATTCCTAAAATCTTGAAGCCCCCTTCAAGGCATTTACATTTTGTTATATCTAATTGTACGTGTATTCACCTGAAGGAAACTTAAAGGCCAATAACTTGGTACCTTTTTTTGAGCCGTTATCTGGGTATATATTATACTAATATAAAATATTGTCTAAACACAATACCATTTATACAATGTAAGACATCATTGAAATACTATCATGTAGCATTTTTGCTGTTTAAATGCATAATATAAATCTGACGTAATTCATATGAAGAACGTTTCTTTTTCAAATCTAAGGCTCTAAAGTATAGTCAGCCGAAGGATGCACGTCCTGCCCATGACCCGCAAAATTATTACCATGCCTCACCGGTGGGGCCTGTGTCCTACTTTGGGATTCACGGCTCTAGATGGTAGGCCGAGAAGAACGATCCTTGGCAATCTGTCAGCCTTCAACCACAGAACGGTTCTGTACTGGTAGATCGTGCCCTATCCATCTTAACCTTTCTCTCATTACAGCTCTAGAAAGCGGGATTGAACAACATATTTTGCAGAGTTTAATATTTGAAATTACAGTCAGTCAGACGGATACGGTCAGTCAGACGGATACCCAAAACTATACGTAAACCATTTCTCTGAGAAAACTCTAACAAATTCTTGTCCGTCTTTCGGTGCGCCCAAGCTTCGCAACCATACTTGACACTGTCATGCCAGCAGATTCCAAGATTCTAATCTTCGTTCGCACGTTTATTTCCCTATTCTTCCAAACGTTTTTTACGTTAAAAACTCCTTAGGACAGAGTCCATCAAAATAATCCATACAAATGGGCTAAAACTCAGACTTGCTTTCCTCTTGATTTAATGCAAAACCAGCTACTAGCCTCCAGGGCCGTATCCAGGATTTTTTTTCAGGGGGGGTTTTACTAATTTGTGACTTTTTGGGGGGGGGGTTCCTAATTTTTGACTCAGTTTTCGACTAATTTTACTGATTTTTACCTAGTTTTTACTAATTTTCGACTTATTTTCGAGTCGGTCAAAAATTTCGGAAGGGGGGGGGGTTCAAACCGGGTAACCCCCCCCCCTGGATACGGCCTTGCTAGCCTCATTTCCAACCTTAACCGCAGCAATGCAACTCTCATACATAGCACTCATCACTAATTGTATTTAATAAAACAAAACAAAAAACAAGTATTTGCGACTGAAAGTAAGGGGCAACATTAAAGCTTAAAACGAACAGAAATTAGTACGTATATGAAAGGGGTTCCCCCTCCTCAATACCTCCCTCTTCTAATTATACGACCCTCGTGTTTCAGTAGTCACCTTTAAAGAATTGGGACAGACTTTAAACTTCAGCGTAAAGATTGAGCTGTTGAGAAGAGGACAACCCCTCTCATATACGTAATAATTTCTGTTCGTTTTAAGTTTTAATGCTGCTCCTTACTTTCAGTTGGAAAAACTTGTTTTTTCTTAATTTAATTTGTGATCGTTTTTTAAATAACGCCATGATATCCATGGAAAAATCCCCCTTCCGACGGAAATATACTCTGGACAATTCAATCCTGGCGAAAATTCACCCCGGACAATTACCCTTAACATCTCCACGCTTAAAATTAAATCGGTAAAGAGAAAACAACACATATACAGAAATTTCAAATAGGAGTTCTGGCAAATTCTCCTAGTGTAAAATTTCCCCTGAAAAGTTCACCCCCTGGATACTTCCCGCTCCATAGAAAATTCTCCCCGTGCAAAATCCTCCCAGTGGATAATTCGTCTTCCCCTTCCCACCCGAAAAATGTATGCATACTTCCCAATAACAAATACTATACGTAAACAATGGACAAATTTTATAACTTTAAGACCTTTCGCCAGGGGCTGTGGGAGGTCATGTTATCTCCAAAGAAATAGTTATTGGGCCTTTCAACTATGCTGAACAAAACAGTCGTCTCAAAATATTGATCAGATGATTTGAGAAAAAAGTGGCGTGGGAGGGGGCCTAGTTGCCCTCCAATTTTTTGGTCACTTAATAATGCAACTAGAACTTTCATTTCCGTTAGAATGAACCCTCTCCCGACGTTTCAGGCCCACTGAGTCAATACGATCACCACTGGGAAAAAAACAGACAAATTAAAACAAATAAATAAACACGCATCCGTGATCTTTCTTCTGGCAAAAATTACAAAATTCCACATTTTTGCAGATAGGAGCTTAAAACCTATACGGTAGGGTTCTTTGATACGCTGAATCTGATGGTGTGATTTTCATTAAAATTATATGACTTCTAGTGGGTCTTTCCCCTTTTTTAGAAACTCAGACAAATTTTCTCAGGCTCGTAAATTTTGATGGGTAAGACTGAACTTAATTAAACATATATTTGGAATCAGCATAATAAGCCAATTCTTCTGGTATATCTATTGGCATCAAAATTACTTCTTTTAGAGTTTCAGTTACTAGCGAGCCGGTTCGCTCCTTACTTACAGTTCGTTACCACGAACTGTTGGATATACAGTTTGATATCTTGTATACTACATAAGGATAGGACCTTCGCTAAGTTCTTCTATCGGCTGAATCTCATGCTAGCTCATAATCCACAAAACGGAGGACTAAAGGGGTCTCGTGACTAAACCACATCTCAATTACCAATCCAAGGGTAAAAATTTGGTCGACGCATCCTCTCACATTGCTAAAACCCCACTGTTTTCGTTTTCTAACTTTATCTACACCATCTCTAAGTCCAAAAAGTATCATCGTATTGAATAATTTGTTTCCTACATAAACCAGACTAATGCTCCTCTAATTACCACACTCACTCTTATCACGTTTCTTATAAGTTTGCGTTAATTAAACTTGCTCCGAACGCCTGTTTATCGGATCAACCTATTTTGCGCCCCCTCCCCCTAAAATATTTTTTTTATCGGATCAACCTATTTTGCCCCCCCCCCCCTGAAAAAATCCTGGATCTGCCTCTGCACTACACCCCTTGTTCTATACTCTTTGTCTAATTAGAGTGGGCTAACTCGCTTCTGAGACGCTACCCGCAGTTATTCTTAACCATTGCCTTTGCTGATAATAGAGGTCACAAGTCTTCCCCCAAACACCCCACTTTACTCCATAAGGTGGTTAAACCTTTTAACGTTACAACATTCCTGTTTATCCTTTATAGACGCTAAAACAACAGTGTATAATTATTATAAGTGATGATTTTGAAAAAAAAGAAGAAGACATTTTCGCCCAACTGGACTATCAAATGTGACAAGACCAAAAGAAAAATCCGAACAACGTAAATTCCCAATGACTGAAAATGAAAAGCCTGGACCATCAGGAAACTAGATATATCCCAGCAGCTAAAGCAAGGAGCATTAAAAAAATGTCTGAAGTAGAGCTAATAAAAAATAAAAAATAAAGAAGACAGAAATAAACGGTTAGAAAATAAGCGACGGTGGGAATCAAAGCGAGTCAAAAACGAAAGTGAAGAAGAAAAACATTTACGTTTAGAAGACTTGCCTCAACGAGGATCAAAACGAATTACAAACGAAAGTTTGAAAAAAGGCTGCATACATGTTACAACCATAATAATATAAAAATCACTGGTTCTAATCATAAAACTAAAATTTTTCTTAAAACTCTAAACCCCTTATTTTCCTCATAAGTATAAAATTTTGCTTTAAACCCTTAGAATATCAGAACAGAACAAAAAACTTCAGAAAAGACTCCACCCGTTTCTGGACTCCACCCGTTATTTGCCGAAACAAAACCAACCCCTCCCCTCTCAGACACCCCCCACCGTACTTCCCTCCCTCAGCATCATCTTGCCCCCCCCCCACCCCCCATATAAAGAACACTCCCAATTTGACTTATTCCCAGATCACCAGGAAACCTTTCTCCCTTCCCTTGCACTTTATCCCCCCTGGCTACCCTACCAGTATGACTCTGGTTTAAGAGTAAGTAGGCAGAACGATCCACAGGTAACACTTCCATGCAGAGTTTCTAAAACCTCAAATAGTAAGACGAATTCCACCGTAGTTCCATCCCAACTTAATAATATTCCCATAATTTGTCCGCTGTCCTCTTTTTCTCTCAAGCCCGGTCTAACCCGGTCCCTTTAATAATGCCTCAAAATCCCACCCTTACCCACAGCATCCTTCTCATAAACTTCAACCCCAAATAACTCCCTCCCGAATTGAAAAAAAATCCCAATGCCCAAATTGGTTTAAATTTCCAACTTTCCTACTTACCAATGCTGAGAGCCTGAATTTTGACAAAATTACCGAACTCGAGGTTATCTCTGAAATTCATAAAATTAATATTATTGCTGTGACAGAGGTTCAGTCCCAGAACCCAGATTTCCTAAGAATCAGCAATTATACTCAGTTTATAAAACTTCGCCCTCTCGATCACCCTCTCGGGAAAAAAAGGGGTGGTATATTATTTTTTGTCCGAGATAACCTCCAACCTAAACTCATCCCCACCCCCAACTTATCAGATTATGATGACATTCTATGGCTGAGCCTTAGACCGAAAGTACTTCCCTGCCCTTTCAATTTAATTGTAACCGCCGTCTTTTATCATTCCCCTAACCAAAGTATTGACCAGAAACGCAAATTTATACAACAATTTCTTATAAGTGCTGACTTTGTGTTATCAAAGTATCCGAACGCTGGTATTTGCTTACTTGGCGATGCGAATGACCTGGGGATAGACTCTATCTGCACCTTTCTTAATATTAAACAACTGGTTAAAATATCTACAACAAAAGGCAACACCTCTCTGCATGTTATTTGTTCAAACATGAGTAAGTATTACAACTCCCCGCAAGCACTGCCACCACTAGGAGGCAGTTACCACTATTGTCTTCTTTTTTCTCCCTCTTCAGCCATTGAACATTCCTTTACTACCTCCATTGAGGTTTGCCGTCCCCTCAGTGACACAGGCCTGTACACAGTAGCAATCTTCGACCCTAACAAGCTGCGACCCAATACCCCAGACAAACCTTCAAAGATAATAAACAGGTCAGTTGTTAATTACAGTTCATTGGGACCTTTCAACGCTGTATATATTCACTGTGGAGCCTTCCATTTATCCCGACGAAAGAGTACCAAATAAAGATAAGTCATTTAGAGATTGCTACTTGTACGTTCGAATTGCATTGCACTCTACAATTTCTAAACTATTTGGCTTGGCTTTTTCTTATCACGTTACTTGCTCTCTAAAGAGTTCCACAAAAGAATCCAAAACTTCAACTCATGTTTCGCTCTAGCTTCATTCAACGTGAGCGATGATCGAATCATCAATAGTCATCAATCTTTTAAGTTTTATAGTAAGTGGATAAATTTATCGGAAAATCAGTTTAGCGGCATATCCATCACCAACCACTTAAGGTGATTTTGAAGCACCTTCATATGTCCAAATGTACTTCAGAGACTGCGACGAAGCTGTTGAAGAATACCTCGCCCATCCTTAAAATCATGGGATCTCTCGTAACCTAATGATCTGTTGGAAGAATTGTTGCGAGACACAACTATGCCAAAGGTTACGAGAAAATGCAAGAAGTGGGGACGACGTGCTGCTTCACTGGGACAGCATCCTCCAAACACGCAGCTCAATTTTACTGTGCCAGATGGTGTCGATTATAGACAGTTTAACCCTCTTGCATCTAATGAAGCTGTGCTTACTCTTAATGCTGACCATAGTTTTCCGAAAAATGAGATAGTGAACCACCAGCCCCTTACCTACTCATTGTTTTATCCGTGGTTTATGCAAATCGTTCATATCTAACATGGCTTGAATTAGCCAGCTATTGTATCGCTTTTCGGGCGGAACATGCCAAAAGCCTTACTCTGAAAGCTGTAAAACCCGGCCTCCGCCGGATTGCTTTTAATGCTTTGCATTTCGGGGGAAAATATATAATTCAAGTTTAGAAAAATAGTATGTTGTACGTAGCATTTTTCCATGTCAAAAGACAACAACTACTACTGCTACTACTAAAAACTCACCGCAGCACCAAGCCGCCTGAGGCCAACTTAGCTACGCACGCTCCTCCTCCACCCCAATATATTCACAGCCTCCCTCTTTACACCCTCCCAGGAAGTTCTCATTTCCTTTAAACCTTTCTTTATGACATCATCCCACCCCAGACGAGGACGACCTGCTTTCCGTTTAGTCCTAGGCGGTTGGCCGAAAAGAACAATCTTCGGCAATCTGTCATCCTTCATACGCAAAACGTGCCTTAGCCATCTCAACCTTTCTGTCATTATAACCCAAGAAAGCGGGATTGAACCAAAATTTTCGCACAGCCTACTGTTTGAAATACGGTCAGTCAGCCGGGTACCCAGAACAATCCGTAAACAATTTCTCTGGAAAACATCTAGCAAACCTTCATCGGCTTTTTCGAGCGCCCATACTTCAGAGCCATACTTGACCACTGTCCTCACTGTACCTTCCAATATTCTAATCCTTGTTTGCAGACTTATTTTCCTATTCTTCCAAACTTTTTTTTAACTGTGAAAGGAGACCATGACCTTTGGCTATTCTTCTTTTAACATCTTCACTGTACCCACCGTCTTTATTAACAATACTACCAAGGTAAGTGAAGCTACCCACCTGATCAATTTTTCGTTACCCAACGTCACCTTTTCCTCTTCACTTATTCCTAGTCTTAGTGACTTAGCATTTTTAACATTAATTTTCAACCTATTCTAGCACCCTGAACTCGCAAAACATATAAAAGTTCATTCATTTTGCTCACACTATCATCTAGGATGCTTAAATCATCAGCATAATTCAAGAGTCAAGGAGAGTTTTTCCTCTCCATTTAATTCTGTAGTCTCCCATTGCCTAAGACAAAGTCCATAACAAGTATCCATATAAAGGGGGATAGAACACGATCCTGCTTCCCCCGTGACTTAATACAAAACCAGCTGCTAACCTCATTTCCTACCTTAACTGCAGCAGTGTTATTCTCGTACAAAGCACTAATCACTTTAGCGTATTTGCCTGGTATACCATACAAAAATAAGAGCTTTGCTAAAGCTCTTCTATCAACAGAATCGAACGCTTGCTCATAATCTATAAAACTGAGGACCAAAGGTGTTTGAAAACTCAGGCACTTCTCAATTATTAAGCTATGAGTGAATATTTGGTCGACACATTCTCTGCCTTTTCTACTACAGCGCTGTTCTTCTCTTAAAACACTGTCTACAGCATCTCTTAGTCTAAAAAGTAACCTCTTAGCCACCATATTTAAGAAACTCATTTACCACACTATCAGCACCTGGAGCCTTATTTTTTTAATCCTTTTAGTACTGTCGCTAATTCTTCCTCACACAAAAAAAAATCTTCCTTCACAACCAAGGTATCACAAACTTTTTCATTTTCCGTTATATCTTTTCCTGCAAGTCTATCTCGGTTCAGCACATTCTCAAAATGTTTTGCTCATCTTTCTTTAACTCTTTCCTTATTACTAATTGTAACCCCGTTCCCATCTTTAACTGGAACAATTCCGGATTGACTACTCCCTCTCAATTTAGTAACATGCCAGTACAATATTTTACTATTATGCCTTCTAGTTGCAACTTCCAGAACTCGGCAATTTTTTCCACGGCCTCCACTTCAAACCTCCTTAGTTCATATTTTAATGTTTTCTCAACTTTCTTTACATTCCTTTTGTTTTCATATGATCTATCACTCAGATAATTCTTGTACAAGCCACTTCTGCTCTCTATTAAATATAAAGCGTTTTCTCTTACATTCCTAGCTGCAGTCCTAACTTTCTTCCCTAAGACACCATCAGCAACTTCACAAATTGTTTTTCTAAAATTATCCCAACCATTTTCCACATTATCAAATTTTAAACTCTGAAGATTAGCATTCAACTGATCCTGGAAAATTTATCTCCAATCTCATCCTGGAGTCTACCAACATCATAACTTCCCGGGAGGTAGTTACCCTTCCAAAATTTCAGCCTAAAATTAACCCTAGACACTACTAGATGGTGGTCTTTACTTTTGACATCAATAGCAGCACTCCTATATACCATAGTATCTTGTATTGATCCTACCAGTCTTCGGTTTACTATAACATAATCAATAAGGTTTGCTGTCTTACCATCACGTGAATACCATGTTACGTTACGGGTAATTTTATGACCAAACACCGTATTGGTTATGACTAGATTGTTATACCTACAAAATTGCTAAAGTCTGTAGCCATTACTCTTTTCTTTTCCTATACCAAATTTTACCTAGGCTAGGATACCATCTATCCCTATTTCTACCGACCTGGGCGTTAAAATCTCCAAGTAAAAACACTATATTTCAACCTGGGACCCTGCCTATTTGCTCCTGTAACTGCAAGTAAAATTCATCCAAATCACAAGTGTCTCCGTCAGTTGGTTCTATAGGAGCATTAAATAAAAAAAAGCAAGATTTGTCAACTCAAAGCAAGGAGCAACATTAAAACGAACAAAAATTATTACGTATATGAGGGGGTTCACCCCCAGTCAATACCTCGCTCTTTACGCTAAAGTCTTTTTAGCACTTTCAAAAGAGCTATCTATTCCAATTAACCGACCTTTGTGATTCAGGGGTTAGTGATTCGAGCAAAAGTCGAACTTTAGCGTAAAGAGCGAGGTATTGACGAGGGGGCGAACTACCTAATATACGTAATAAAAACATACGAATATAGAAGTTCATTACGTAAGTCAATTCGTAAGTTACGTCAGAACAAAACTTCGAGAAAGCTATTTAGCCAAAAAAAAGTGAAATTAATATGCAAATTTCGCGTTAATTATCCATGTACGGTGACCAAAAATCAAAGCTGCATTAATTCAAAAACTTTCAGAAATTAAATAAAAAAAAAACAAATTTCTTAACTGAAAGCAAGGAGCGACATTAAAACTTAAAACGAACAGAAATTATTCCGAATATGAAAGGGGCTGTCCCCTCCTCAACGCATCGCTCTTTACGCTAAAGTTTTTTATTGTTTTAAAAAATAAAGTTGTCAGACAGAGTCAAACTTTAGCGTAAAGAGCGAGGCGTTGAGGAGGGGAAAGCCCCTTTCATATACGGAATATTTTCTGTTCGTTTTAAGTTTTAATGTCGCTCCTTACTTTCAGTTAAAAAAAACTTTTTTTATTTAATTTCTGAACGTTTTTGAATTAATGCAGCTTTGATTTTTGGTCACCGTACATGAATAATTAAAACGAAATTTGCATATTAATTTTACTTTTTTTTTGGCTAAATGGCTTTCTCGAAATTTTGTTCTGACGTAACTTACGAATTAACTTACGTAATGAACTTCTATATTCGTATGTTTTTATTACGTTTATTAGGTAGTTCGCCCCCTCGTCAATACCTCGCTCTTTACGCTAAAGTTCGAATTCTGTTCGAATCACAAACCCCGGAATCACAAAGGCCGGTTAATTAGAATAGATATCTCTTTTGAAAGTTCTAAAAAAAAACTTTAGCGTAAAGAGCGAGGTATTGACTAGGGGGCGAACACCCTCATATACGTAATAATTTCTGTTAGTTTTAATGTTGCTCCTTACTTTCAGTTGAAAAAACATATTTTTTTAGTTGATTTCGGATCGTTTTTTAAATAATGCTGGGAAATCCAGCGCCCCCTTCATGGAAATGTCCCTTCCCCCAAGGAAACATCCTTCATGGAAAGATCCTCCCCCATAACCCCCTCCTCAACCCCCCCCCCTCCCACCACCAGAAAAAAATCCCTCCTGAAAAGTTCTGTATACTTCCCATTAACCAATACTATATGAAAACAATGGGTAAAGTTCATAATTTCCAGCCCTTCCCCCAGAAACTGTGGGGGATTAAGCCATCCTTAAAGACATATTTATTAGATGTTCGACTATGCTGAACAAAATGGCTATCTCAAAATTTTAATTGGGTGACTTCGGAAAAAAATGAGCGTGGGAGGGGGCCAATTTGTCCTCCAAGGTTTTGGCCACTTAAAAAGGGCACTGGAACTTTTAATTTCCGTTCGAATGAGCACTCTCACGATACTCTAGGACTACTGGATCGATACGATCACCCCTGGAAAAAAATAACACTCAGGCACGTAACTTTTGATTGGTAACTTGATGAAACTTATATATTTGAAATTAGCATAAAATTCTGATTCTTTTGATGTACCTATTGGTATAAAAATTCCGTTTCTTAGAGTTTCGGTTACTATTGAGCCGGGTCGCTCCTTACTTACAGTTCGTTACCACGAACTGTTTGATATACTACTACAACTGATACCCTGAACTTTTTAGTCATAAAACGAGCAATTAGTATTCTGTTATTAATACCTTCCCAGCCTAAACAAGACTTAGCAGCTTCCTTATTCATCGTGAGCCCTACCCCCTGTCTATGTACCCCATCCTTCCTGCCCGAGTAAACAAATTCTATATCACCTAATTTCATGCTTCCTATCCCTGAGATATGAGTTTCTGAAACTCCTAATAAGTACAGTTCGAATCGTAAATAGCGACGAAGACCGCACTGCCTTTCCATCATAAACAACAAGCAGAACAATAGGGAATTTTTTTATATAACACAGTGGAGCGCAACTTTAAATGAATATTTCGACCCTATATCCAAGGGTCGTCCTCAGCAAAACAAATGAAGAAAAAACGACTATAAAAGAACTTGCATTAAAATATAATCTTTAAAACCAAAATATTTTAAAAACAGCCCTAGCATCATTACTTCAAGGAAGTTCAACCCGGACTGGTACATCAAGCGAAGTGAAAAAAGACAATTCATTTAAATGGAATAGAAAAACATTTACAAACAAGCTTTTAAAGCCTTTTTGGCATCCAGCCTAGAAGTTCTATCCGTAACACGTTGAGTGCAATTGTTTACTGTTCTTTTTAATATAATTAGTTAAACCATTTTTAATTATATTTGCATATAAGGCATTAAGTGAATATTCCCCCAAATCCCTATTTAAAGAAGTATTACTATTTATTTTGATTCTAATTTCAACTGCCTCTCGAACAACCTGTTTTATGCCTAAATCATTGCTAATAAGGGAAGTTTCTTCAAAAAGCATTTTATAGCTAGGATTATCAAAGGTATGACTGCTTAAAGCCGAATCAAAAGAAATATTTGTACTATTAGAATTTAAAGCATAAGTTATGTCATCTTTGTGCTGTTGCAGGCGTTTTTCTAAATTTTAATAGAATACCATGTGACTGTGGCAACTACTATATTGGTAGAACCCATTAGACGAGCCTAAGAAAATTTGCCTGATTTTCGAAAAATGAGGGAAACACCCCCAGAAATTCGAACGATCTTAAGGAAAATCATACGATCAGATTCAGCATACTCGAGAACCCTACTGTAGAAGTTTCCAGCTCCTATCTACAAAATTTTGGGATTTTGTATTTTTGCCAGAAGAAAGATCACAGATCTTCGTTTATTAATTTTTTCCTAGGGGTGATCCTATCAAACCAAGGGTCCTAGAAGATCGGGAGAGAGCTTATTCGAACAGAAATCAAAAGTCCCAGTGCGCTTTTTAAGTGATCAAAAAGATTGGAGGGCAACTAGCCCCCCTCTCACGCCCATTTTTTACCCAAAGACATCCAATAAAAGTTTAAGACAGCCATCTGATTCAGCATAGTTGAAAGGTCCAATAAATATGCTTTTGGTGATTGTGGTAACGAACTATAAGTAAGGACGACTCGGCTAAATAGAAACCAAAGTTCTACAAAACAGAATTTTGATATAGTCAAGGACCCAAGATAAAGAAAGATCGCTAGAAAATAGTTACAAGGCTTCAACGAGCTAAAGAAGGCTTGAATATGGAATCTAAGGCAGGAAAAAGTGCCGAAAACGAATATCTGGTGGCGCATTCAAAATTTCTTGCACCAATGGCAAAAAGGGCGTATCTGCAGAAATAGGAAAAAACAAAGATTGGGTACATTTTTATACTGGGAGCTTTTTGAGCATATTGTATGGTAGAATATTGTATAGGGGGAGTATTATCTTTCCACTCTGCTTTTCACATTTACCTTGCCTTAATTTGCACTTGCAAGCATTAAGAATTTACGTTCGCAGACAAGGTAACTAAAAAGCTGTGCTATCACCTGAAAATGAACGACGGTCACATAATGCTCTGTGGAAGGATGCACTGACAAATGTTCCCCGTGGTAGTTGGATCCAACCTATGGTGACGCCATAACATCAAGAAAAAGTTCATACTGTTCGAAGTTAAAAGACAAGCAACAACGAGAATCAATAGAAAAAACCTGCTACACAGCCTGGGACCGGTGGTGATGCCGCTGGTCTCCGATATATATCATTCTATATAATAATTATCCGTTTTATAAGATTTATTTTCTCTTGGGACTCGTTGCGATTCTCAATGTTGCTTACCTTCTAAACGCAGATTCCAATTACGATTTGAGGTGATTACCCCCGTCACATAAATTCTAACCGCAGAATTTTTTTTGTCCATTAATTTCATGTAGAATTCGCTGTCATGCTTGCTGTCGCATGTCTTCTAGCCACAAATCTCGCTGCGCTTCTTTTTCGGGTATCATTACCTCCTACATTTTTCCATGCCTTTTTTGGCTGTTTGGATCATTTGAAATCATGCATAATTTTGCATGACGTCATAAATAAGTAAAAAACCTCTTTCCCAGGTTTTACCCAGTTTTTAAGATTTTTGCTTTAACTGTGTCATTAAATAATTCAGTAACAACCAAAAATTTTCTGATGCCTCTTTCCTTCGACATATCTAAATTACGCGTTGGCATGATCTTCGATTTATTCTTTTGGTCTCAAGTCATAGGGTGGCAAATCAGCAATGTCAGTTGAGCTAAGAAATTCTGACGTGAATCAAATTTTCCCTTCCTGTTTATGCTTTACACAAGCTAAAATAAAACGTCCCCCAATTCCATTATAATTTCTCAAATTATCATTTAAATTACGCAATAGCATAACTATCGTGTTATTCTCGAGTTTCAAGTCACATTTTCGTTTCCAATTCACTGTGATTTTCGCTGTTTCTTGTTTCTCGCCCTTTTCTTCAGTTGTTCCGAGTCATTTATCATCTTATGTGAGTTTGCACATGTCATACTAAAATCAATTCCTCCTTCATATTCAACCTTCACAGACTCACACATTCAAAACTAACACTTTCCCTCATTCAATGTAACCTTGTTTGTCTTCTAACCGAAAATTTTGTAGAGCAATATTATTCGTTAGCAATTCACTGTTGTTTTTACTGTTTCTCATTCCAAGCATTTTATTTTGCTATTCACAGTTATTTATCTTCTTTTGTAATTTTACATGCATCATAGATACTAAAAACCACAGTTCATATAATTATCCAGTATGATCATTCCCTATCTCCCCCATTATAAAAACCCGGACCGGGGTGCGAGTGCTCCAGAGAACGTAGAAACATAAGCGACGTCAGATCTTTTCACGGGTAGACAAGTCAGACGCGAAACAATCGGAAACAAGTGGAAACCCGCTATTACGAATAATGCACTTTACGCGAAACAATCGGAAACAGGTGGAAACCCGCTATTAATAACTGCACGAAGAAGTGAGAGGAGCTTTTTGTTCGCACCGAGAACGAAGACCAGAAATGATCAGCGATAAGCTTACTGGATAATTATATGAACTGTGCTAAAAACGATACGACCATTCCCGGGGGGAAAATAATATAATTTATGCTTTTGAAATGTGCACACAAATATGACACCGCTCATATAATCCCCCCCTCCCAAAAAAAACAACAAACAAATAATTATAGGCTCTAAACCAATTTTCTCAAACTCGTGACATGCTTCAATTGGTTCTTCAGACCATAAAATCCCAGGATACTAATTTTCAAACAAACCAAGGAGCTGTTTGTAAGAAAAATTGTATACAGAAATAAATATACAGTTACTCTTTTAAAGATATGACATATCAAATAGTATATTCGTTGGTTTTACGCTGTTTCTGGATCTGACACAATTTAAGAGTTAATCTCGCGAAAGTAATCGCAAAAAATTTCTTGGAGCTGGAAAATAAATTGATGGTAACCAAAAAATATTTACATTGCACTGCTTTTAAAAAAAATTCAATTCAACATAAATAACATGCTCTCGCTGTTCACATTACGATTCAGTCTTCTGGGAATAATGTTCAAATGTCGTCTATACGATTAAGCATACAATATGCTGAATGTTTACATGTTCAGTCTGTTTTTGAAAAGAAACTGAATCCAGTACTTTATGTAAAAATGCAATGCAATGGGGAAGTTTACCGTACTGTGGAGGTAAAGAAGGGCCTGGGCCCCGCCTGGAATACAACATTTATTTTCCCAGAAAGCGATAAGACGCTGGTTGATGCAAAGTTTCGATTGAAAGAGCAAATAAAGATACTAGGAATAATAAAACGAGGTAGGCAAGTTGGCCATGGAGAAATAAAAATTAAAAAGGGGGAATTAATAGCAGGTACTTACATAGTTGATATTAGGGATAGCAGGCACAGGCAAGCAAATCTTGTCGCAAAACTTCATATTAAAGTGGAGAAATTTAATTCTGATACAAAAATACCAAAAAATGATAGCTTGTCACTGTTGTCAATGGGTTTGAAGAAATTTGAAACCGATGAGCAAAGAGGGGTCAAAATACCGCTGGACGGTATTGAGGAGGAGGCCCAAGACATGGTAGAGGTTCTTCAAAAGGATGAAGAAGCAAAATTGCAGCCCGCAAAGAATGACAAAATTGAAGAACTTAAGGAAAGTGGGAATAAACTTGAAGAAAGCGTAGCTATGGTAAAATCTGAGAAAGCAGAAGAGGAAAATCAGGAAGACGAAAAGAATCAAATCAAGCAAGAGACGGAGAAGAAAGCAGAAGAAAATTCTACAGAAACGAGAGTTGAGACGAGAAAAATACCGGAGGGAGAAACTTCCTCTGCGGAAGTTTACTTTCTCCCATACCGGAGGAGAAGTATATAAAGAGCCAGAGAAAGAAAAAAGCAAGGAAGACAAGGAAAAGGGGAATAAACTTGAATAAAGCGTAGATATGGTAAAATCTGAGAAAGGTGAAAAGGAAAATGAGGAAAACGAAAAGAATGAAATCAAGCAAGAGACGGAGAAGAATATTAATTACAGTCCTCCCGAATAGATGTTAACTTTCCAGTTAAATCTGCGGAACATAGCGTCTCTTTAGGAGAAGGCCAGACTAGATGTAAAGTTTGCAAATATATCTCCTAAAAAAGCACTCCGAAATCTTTGTTTAGTTTATATTCCTGCATATGCTTCGTTTACTCCTGCACGGCTACATGGGAAACTTCCAATTGTATTTCAGCCTCCTTCTTTTGTGTCTAAAAGTTCGTTATGTTACCTGTGTTGTTTTGATAATTAAAGATTCCCTGCCACACCTTGCGTTCGGTCTGCTTCTAGTCCTCTGGTTGCACCAAATGTCTGGTGTAAATTGTTAGAAATATTTCTTTACGGAAAATATTTTCTTTTGTATATTTTGGATTTATTTTTCATTAAGCATCTTTTTTCCTTCTTATAGGTATACTTATTGATTTTTTTCTAGTTGGTTATAAAAGGGTGGTGTTATGTTTCTCTCTCTCTCTCTCTCTCTCTCTCTCTCTCTCTCTCTCTCTCTCTCCCTCTCTCTCTCTCTCTCTCGCTCTCTCAACTGCATCTCCTGTAATTCCAGGTCTAATCCAACCTCTATGGGGTTGATGTTCCGAAGTGCTTGTCATAACTCGACAACCCCCAATGACGTTTTCGACCAAAACCAAAATTAATGGAATGTAACAGCTAATTTCTTAATCGTATCTTTTGAGGTTCCGATGCATTTCTGACCAATATCAGGGAAGGAGGGGGTCCCAAAATTTTTGCCATCAGGGTATATACCGGGAAGAATTATTCGATTTCAATCCAACTTAGTTAAAATTAACAATTAATGTCCTAGTCATACCACATCAGAGTCCGGGGTCGATTCAAGCTCTTTAAGGTACAGGTTAATATAAGCTACGAGCCAAAGGGTATACAAGCTACATCCAACAAGCTACTGGCTATTTACAAACCGAAATTAAAAGAGCAAAAACTTACTTCTTCGTATGTCCAGGAAAATATCTAATGTACTTGTTATCGTGAAGAGATAAATATCGAACCGTATCTGAAAAAAGGGTCAATATGAACCAAAACATATAAGCAAACAGCTTACGGGCAGTTAGAGGTTAACACTGAAATAATTACATAAAAGTGAAAAATGGCATACATAACAGATAGTTTTTCTAAAGTATTCAATTAGTCAAGATGCTACTTTAGGATAGCCACAACATGTTGGCCATTTTGTTTTTAAAATAAATTGCCAAATTGTTTAAAATAAAATACCTATTTAAATACAAAAAAAGCTGAGATGTGAAGTCCAGTAAAAGAAAAGCTGCCGACGTTTATTTAACTACTGCAGACCTTCAGAGTTGTACAGCCTCTGTTTGATAGCCTATTCTAGGAAAACAAACCTCAATTCAGATTAACTAATATGGCCCTTTTTATTGTTTTTTTTTTATTAATGTACAATAATTCAAATGAAGATTTAGAATAGGTGCAAACAAGTCAAGCTTTATGCTCTATTTAATAGAGCATTATTATCTAACATTTAATAAGTATCTATAGTTAAATATATATAATATAAATACTATATATAATTAAAGATATAACAATTATAGACAATAATTTACTTTCAGTAAAAATTTCAGTAAAATGAGTACATCGTCTTGGATTCCATATTTACGGCTGATTAATTTTACACTTTTGAGAAAGGTCGTATCCAGAGGGGGGTGGCTACTGGGTTTGAATCTTCCCCACCAAAACTTTTGTCCGACTCGTAAAAAAGTAACAAAAATACATACAAACAAATTTTTGATACGTATTTCAAATTTTATTTTTGTACTCCGTATTTCTGTACTTCGTATTTCTCTTTGATTGGCTGAAATAGAACCCTCGCTGTTGTTTGTCTTTATGTTTCGTTTTTTTTTCTTTGTTTTGATGTATGATGTACCCCCCCCCCTCCCCTCCAAACACACACATATCATTAGTCTGATAGGCTGCCACATCAATAATTTGATACTTACTCTTTCATTAGTCGAGTATGAATTGTTCATTACCATATGATTAATGCATTCTTACTTTTTTTTTTGGCATTTTTACATTTGTATATACATTTGATGAAAACCTGTTAATATATAACAGGTATAATCCTATAGTACATAAACCTATACATGCATAAGTAATTAAAGCTTTCTGGCCGATTGCGACCCAATGTCTGTGTGATTAAAACCCATTTAGGACAACGATACCTAGGCTGAGGAACGATGCTTGTATGCAGTTATTTTAAGCCGTTAGTAAAAAGAAGCATTTTTAGGAAAAATATAATTAGTATTTTAGGACTTTTAGGATTACTTATATCATTCCTAAAAGCACTTCATTGTAATTTACCCCTCCCCCCATAATGTGCAAATATATAGCCCAAATTATATATTTCCCAAGCATTTTACCATACGTCTCTCTTTTGTTTCGATTTAATACCCGCAAAATGAAGCAATTTAATTCATGAGTAAACAGTGGTATAGGTATAATGAAAAACATCCAACCAATATCAAAAGTTTAAAGTCCGTTGGGAGGGATGAGGATATGAATGATTTATTCATTTTGTCTTTTATAGCGCTAATAAATCCAAATTCGCTGAGACCTTCAGAAATGAATATCAATATATATTGAACTGTTAATCCACATTTATTAATCCTTTTTAGGATTAGTTCGCCCCCTAGTCAATAACTCGCTCTTTACGCTAAAGTTTTTAGGTACTTTCAAAAGAGCTATCTATTTTAATTAACCGGCCTTTGTGATTCAGGGGTTTGTGACTCGAACAAAACTCGAACTTTAGCGTAAAGAGCGAGGTATTGACTAGGAAGCGAACTCCCTAATATACGTAATAAAAACATACGAATATAGAAATTCGGTACGTAAGTTAATTCGTAAGTTACGTTAGAACAAAATTTCAAGAAAGCCAATTAGACAAAAAAAAAAGGAAAATTAATATGCGAATTTCGTTTCAATTATTCATGTACGGTGAGCCAAAATCAAAGCTGCATTAATTCAAAAACGTTCATAAATTAACTAAAAAAAACAGGTTTTTTTAAACTGAAAGTAAGGAGCAACATTAAAACTTAAAACCAACAGAAATTATTCCGTATATGAAAGGGGCTGTCCCCTCCTCAACGCCTCGCTCTTTACGCTCAAGTTTGACTCTGTCTCACAACTTTATTTTTTAAAATAATAAAAAACTTTACCATAAAGAGCGACCATAAAAAACTTTACCATAAATACTTTCCTTAAAACCACCATCATCCATTTATAAATAACAGAACAAATTACCCCTAATAAGGTTCAAACTAGACGCCTTGGGGGTTACAAGGCCTACGCTCTACTGACTGAGCCACCAACGGCTAGTATATTATGGAAGAATATACAGTTTGAGACAATATCGAAAGAGTTACATAAAGGACCGATACAGTTCATTATCAATGGGGCCTATGTTAGTTTCATCGGATATAGCTGAAAACCGAGTAAAGGACAAAACACGGCACATAGTAACTAAAAGTTTAGATAATTACACAAAAGATCGATGTAAAATCATTTTGATGAATTCGTTTGTATAATTATTTATATATTTACATTAACTACTAAAGAAGTGACACCAAAAGTGTTGTTTTTTGTCAGGGCGTAATTTGTTATGGGGTAGGGGGCAACTGCTCCCTCCAGACCTCAGTTTGCCCCCCCCCCCCAGCTGATATTTAGTTTCTTCAAAAATCTTGTCAAAATTAAGATAAGCCTGCATAATTCAAAGAAAAGGGCCAGTTTTCTTTAGTAATTCTTTGCATTTTTCTCGTATAAATATTTGAATCAGCTGCTCACCCCTGCTTTTGAAAATCTTTTTACTTTTAATAGAGACCGTCATGATCATAATACAAGAAAAGCTGATGACTTAACTCATGAGTTTAGGAGCACCACTCGGGCATTTTTTGTGATTTGCCATTATGGTCCCCATGTTTGGAATATATTGCCCGAGTGTGTGAAAAATGCGCCTAGTCTTCCGGCTTTCAAGTCACGGGCAAAGAAGTTTCTTTTATCTCGTGAGTGAATTTGGTGTTAAGCTCACTCCAGGTTGTCATTCTATTTAAGGTATTTCCCCGATTTACTTTGCTTTTTTTTCCTTTTTTTTTATCTACTTCTTGTCTTTTCCTCTTTCTCTCTTTTTTCCTTTATTCCTTCATCAGATAAGTTTCTTGTGTGTTGAGTAGCAAGTGTTTTAATTAGCTGAGAGTGATAACCTCGCTTGCCCTTTCAAGCTTATTGCCTTTCTTGGCAGGCGAAAGGCGAATAGTGTTTGTTTTCTTTTTTAATAAATGTATATCTCATATCTCATCTCATCTCATTTATGGTACTTTAAGGCTTTTTTGTTTCTCATTGACATTTTCACTTGATCTGGGAAAGTTTGGTCCACCTTTACCCCCTCCCCAGGTTTTTAACGAAATTACACCCCTGTTTTTAGTGCTATATCGCACTTACGGATGGTATGATTGATACAAATCACGTAGATATGAGCAATAGCTTTCAAATGGGCCATTAAACGTCACTCTAAAAGGTTCTGGTAGCCCAGTAGCCCCATCTTTTTAAACTTGAGATAAGGCACCCAAGATGCCGTTTTTAGTGCCATTTAAAACTTACTGATGGTGGAATTTATAGGAAGGAATGACGTATATATGAGCAATATCTTTTCTTTGAGCTACTAAAAATTTGTTTAAGATACAGAATATACCAAAACGCCTAATAACAATGCGCCCATATCGATACGTCCGATACCAATACAGCGTACAGCCCTTTCCCCAGGGAACATGGAGGGTCATATCATCACTCAAACCATAGATCTTGGACCTTTGAACTAAGTTGAACAAAATGGCTATCTCAAAATTTTGACTGGATAACTTTGAGGGAAGAGGGCCACTACGGAGGGGGGGGCTAGTTGGCCTCCAATCTTTTTGGTCACTTAAAAAGGGCACTTACGAATTTAATTCCCCTCAGAATGAGCTATTACACATCTCTCAATGATACTCTGGCCACCCCCTAGCCCTGCTAGAAAAAAAAAGAAAGAATAAAAAACGGGAGACAGATCAGTGCTACCGATGCAAAAAAGCGATTTTCTTTGTTGTTCAAGAAGGGGGAGTGTAATTTCCCTGCAAAAGTTTTCGACCAAGCTAATTCCAATGACACACTTTTCATTTTGAATTGACATCATTTTCGAGGGGTTTCAGACTTTTTTCGAAATCACCATAAATTCCTTTTCGCAATAAACTTTCACTTCGAGACAAACCAGAATAATAGTCACCATTCCTGAATCAGTGTCATATGGCATTTTTTTCCCACTAGGTAGCTTTTTTCTAAACGCAGTTTTTAACTTTTGGTTACTATGGGCTGTGGTTCGCTCTTTACTAGGTTGCATCTGCCGCTGCAACCATGATTAAACATCTCTCTACGAGAGTGTGGTAGCCTGCTAATGCTGTAGCAGCTTCCTGGTGAGCAGACGATTTATGAAACTTATTAATGGGGATGGGAGGGGGGTAAACGGGAGGGCTTCTTGTAAATCTCCAGTGAAGAGTTTTGGAACATAATTATTACGATGGTACCGTTTTATGCTTCCAAGTTTTTCCACTGAAGAAGTGGCACCAAAAGTGTCTGTTTTTAGTGCTATATTGCACTTACGTATGGTAGAAATGATCAAATCTCGTAGATATGAGTAAGAACTTTAAAATGAGCCATTAAACACCTCTATAAAAACTTCTCGTAGCCCACGGGCTCCAGCTTTTGCACTTTAGACATGCCACCAAAAGTGTCATTTGACACTTGCAGAAGGTAGAATTTATAGGAAGAACGTAGACATGAGCAATATTAGCTATTAAATATCAGTCTACGATGTTCAGGTAGCCCGACAGCCCCAGCCCTTGAGAAATGGCACAAAAAGTGCCAATTTTAGTGCCATGTGGCACTTGCAGATAGCGAAATTTATAAAAAGCACGTAGATATGATGAATAGCTTTTAAATGAGCGATTAAGTATCTCTCTATGATGTTCTGGTAACCCACTAGACCTGGACAAAAAAGAGAAAAAAAGGGAGACAGATCAGTGCTACCAATGCAAAAAAGTGATTTTCCTTGTTGCTCAAGGAGGGGGACTTTAATTTCCCTTTTCAAGGTTTTCGGCCATGCTGATTCCAATGATAAACTTTTCATTACCATTCCTCAATCAGTGTCACATGGCAATTTGTTTCGACTAGGCAGTTTTTTCCTAAACATGTTTTTTGACTTTTGGTTCTGACCATGTTAAAGAGTTCATAGTGAATTCTCCCAACGGACTAATGAGACTTACTAAGGGGGCTAGGAGGGGGGTATACGGGAAGGGTCGCTCGTAAATCTATAGTTAAGGGTTTTGGAACATAAGTATTACAGTGGTACCGTTTTATACTTCGAAGCTTTTCAACTTAAGAAGTGGCACAAAAGGTGCCGTTTTTGTGCTATTTGGCACTTACGGATGGCAAAACTGATTAAAAGCACGTAGATATGAGCAATCGCTTTCAAATCAGCCATTAAACATGTCTCTAAGAAGTTCTGGCAGCCCACTAGCCCCTAGCTTTTCCACTTGAGACATGGCATCAATAGTGCTATTTTTAGTGGCATTTAGCAGAAGCAGGTGGTGGAATTTATAAACAAAACGTAGATATGAGAAATAGCTTTTATGTGAACTATTAAACATCTGCCTACGATGTTTTTATAGCCCGCTAGCCCCATTTTTGTGCCATATGGTACTTGCAGATGGTGGAATTGATGAAAAGCTCGTAGATATGAGAAACAGCTTTTGAATGAGCTATTAAGCATCTCTCTATGATGTCCTAGTAAACCGCAAGCCCTGGAAGAAAAAAAAACAGAAAAAAAAACAGGAGACAGATCAGTGCTACCCATACAAAAAAGTGATTTTTCAATGTTGGGGACTGTAATTTCTCTGAGCAAGGTTTTCGACTACAGTATACATCTTATTAGTATACAGCTACATCTTATACCTCTTATACCTATT
>JAQQPU010007241.1:0-12388 GCA_029168905.1 Artemia sp. Kazakhstan ARC1039
CAGAGGTGGGGGTATTTTCCGGGGAGAGGGGGTAAATCCTGGGGAGGGGGTAAACGCTGGCCACCATTGAAAACAGGAGTACCGAGGTCGACGCAAACACATTTAAAAGTTTGCCTTTGCCACTTATATATAGCCATGTCAGATGCAGGTCTAAGTGGAAACTGATTTCGTTGACCAGTAGATTCAATTTGACCTTTAATAGAGTCGAGCGTAACTCAATAAATGTGAACTTCGTTTCCAGATTTTTCCTCAGTAATTATATTCGTCTTAATTATGCCGTTGCATAATTCAGTAGCAATAAGGCGTATTCCATTAAACATCCCTTGTGATATATCTAAGTTACAGATAAGCATAACTATTGGGCTTTTCTTTTTTTTAAGTCATGGGGTGGTAAATCTGCAGTATCAATTGAATTTTGGAATTCCGAAATCAATTCAATTCCTTCATTTTTCTTTGTCTGTACAGAATCATAACTTTTATAAGATTTGTGTTCTACTGGGAGGCGATTGACAATTTTTGCATTTATTTTACTAGCTTCTTTGTTGATCGAAGCTAAAATGACACGACCCTTCATTTAAATTGAAATTTTCATTTTACAGATATTCTCTATATAATTCCTGAATTAAATTACTTCTGGAAATTATATCTTCCGGTAATTCGATTTCATTAAATTTATTTTTGGGAAAAATTCCAGTTCCCAGGTCCAGGATGCACTTTACAAATGCTTCCTGTTTAGGATTGACCCACATATTTTATTCTAAGGAAATATATTTGAAATATTCCCAAAGATAACTTTTTCTTATTAATATTTCAAGTGTTTTGATCCGTTGCTTCGGCGTTGAACTGGTAAACACTGTCGGAGATCACCTGCAGCGACGAAAATTTTCCCTGTAAATGACAAGTTCGGATTTGCAATGGATCGCAACAACTGATCTATATTTTACACGCCATATCTGGATAACATTGATGCTTCTTCAAATAGGCAAACTTCTAATTGAGCTAATTCTAAAGCTTTGGTTGAACCAGGTATCATGCAGGAAATTGAATCTGAGGAAAGCGGAACTTTCAAGCCGAAGGCCTGAAGAAAAATGCAGCTTCCAGCCGCGTTTTTCTTGACACCTTTCTTCTCTCTTCTTCATATTAGATTTGCGATATTTCAAACAATTTGTTAATGTCCTCTGCTTTAACCTCCCGTATTGGTCTAGTCTTAATGTAATTTAAGATGTAACATGAATGCAGCCTTTTACGGTAGTACATGACGTCATTACAGTTCTGATGTACATAAATATGACGTCAGGCAAGTGTTTTCTTTTCCAAAAGTGAGGCTCTTAACAAATGGTCTTAAACTCGTGACCTATCTAGATCGTTTCTTAAAGCCAGAAAATCCAAGGAAGCCAATTCCCCCCCCCCCTCCAAAAAAAACATGGAGCAGTTTTCGAGAAAAAAAATTATAAATACATACATATAGATATACAATTATTGCTCGTTTTAAGAGATAAGATTTAAAAAAAATAATCCCACAAAACAAGTTCTTCAAAGAAAAGTGAAGAGCTCAATTAAACCAAAAATAACCAGAAATAAATTCAAATAAAGTCCCAAGCGTAAAACTACTACAAATCACCATCAATAGATAAATGAAAACCAAAATCAGAAGCAATAACCAAGCCAAACACATTGAACACATTAAGGTAATTACTAATAGTATACACATGGTACGTTCCGGCTAGTTCAACATCCGTTACAACTTACCCTTAAAGGTCTAACTTAATAATGTAAGCGATTATTACTAATAATGTATTCGGTTATTACTAATATTAATTTGAAAAAAACTTTTTCCAGAAGACAAGTTTCTCAAAGAAAAGTAAAGAGCCCCATTAAGCCAAGAATGAGCAAACATAAAGTCAAATAATCTTCCAATCGTAGAACTACCACAAATCACTATCAATAAATAAATCAAACTCAAAATGAACAGAAATTACAATAAATAGCCGAGTCAAACTCAAAACGAGCAAAAATTAACATGAGTTGGTCTGATAACCTCTATGCCTTCTCAAGACCAGAACACAATTTGCGCTTTACTGAAAAAAAATAAAACAAAAAACAAACAAATGACTTTGAATTGTCAGTAAAATTGACATATACTGACATTTCTCCGTTAACGGTTTGATAATTTTTCATTTATGAAAGTAAGAAAGGTGAAAACATTTCAAACGTATTTTGTTTTCAGTAAAGCTCAAGCGTCAAGTTATGTTCTGGTCTTGGGAAGGCATGGGTGTTATCATCCCTACTCATGTTAAATTTTTCTCGTCTTGAGTTTGATTCGGCTATTTATTGTAATTTCTGTTCGTTTTGAGTTCCATTTATCTATTAACAGAGATTTGTGGTAGTTTTACGCTTGGAAGATTACTTGACTTTATTTTTGCTCATTCTTGGCTTAATGGAGCTCTTTACTTTTTTTTGAAAAACTTGTCTTGTGGAAATTTTTTTAAAATTAATTTCTGTTCGTTTTTTATTGATATAGTCATTTTCATGGACAATTCACAATTGTGCTCAAATTATGTAATATTAAATGCAAGTTATGTTCGGTCTTGAGAAGGTATGGGGGTTGTCAAAGACAATTTCCAGACATTTCAACTACGCTGAACAAAATGGCTATATCAAAATTTTGATTTTATGTGATTTTGGAATTGATGGGTGTAGGGTGGGGGATTGTTACCCTTCAATCACTTTTGACTAATAAAAGGGCACTATCCTTTTCAGTTTCCAATCGAATGAGCCTTTTTCGAAGTTTCTACGACAACAAATGGCCATCTTAAAATTTCAATCAGATACAGATCGGGAAAATACGAAGTTTGGGAGGTATTCCCCCTTCGATGACTCTCAATCTTGAAAAGGACACTAGAATTTCTGAATAACAACCCAAAAAGCCC
This sequence comes from Artemia sp. Kazakhstan ARC1039, assembly GCA_029168905.1. Taxonomy (NCBI): domain Eukaryota; kingdom Metazoa; phylum Arthropoda; class Branchiopoda; order Anostraca; family Artemiidae; genus Artemia; species Artemia sp. Kazakhstan ARC1039. The sequence continues at coordinate 2,931 of JAQQPU010007241.1, forward strand.
CCTCTAAATTTTATACGATCACCCTTTCTATATAAGCCTTATATCCCCAGGTCACAATTTACAACCCTTGAAAATATGATCATGATAGTGAAAATATGAGGATGTGGGGTGAATTCACTCCCTCCGAAATTTATACGATCACACTTTCTATATAAACCTTATATGTTCCCAGGGCATAGCTTACAACCCTTGCCCTGAGGGCTGTGAGGGTTGTCATCCTTAAAGATATAATTTATGGACCTTTCACTTACGTTGAACAAAATTGCTATCTCAAAATATTTGATTGGATGTGTTTGGTGACCAGGTGGGCGTAGGAGGGGGGTTAGTTGCCCTACAAGCACTTCCGACCACTAAAAAGGGTACTAGCCCTTTCAATTTCCAATCGAATGAGCTCTTTTCGAAGTTTTGACGACAGCAAATGGCCATCTCAGAATTTCTGTCAGATGCATTTCAGGAAAGTATGAGGTGTAAAGGGGGGGGGGCGGATCATAAAAAGGGCCCTAGATCTTCTAAGGACCAATCAAATGAGCCTCCTCCGAATTTTACACTATCACCCTTTCTATACATGTACCTTATATGTCCCCAGGGAATAATTTATAGCAGCTGCCTTGAGGGCTGTGGGGGTTTTGTCATCATTAAAGACACAATTTCTGGACCTTTCAATTACTTTGAACAAAATGGCTATCTCAAAATTTTGTTTCGATATGTTTGGGGAAATGGTGCGCATGGGAGGGGGTTGGTTGCCCTCCAACACTTTCGACTTTGAAAAAGGGTAATAGCTTTTTCAATTTCAAATCAAAAGAAATCGTTTTAAAGTTTCTACGACAACAAATGGCCATNAAAGAAATCGTTTTAAAGTTTCTACGACAACAAATGGCCATCTCAGAATTTCTACCACATACATTTCTGGAAAATATAAGGCATGGGGGGGGGGTTATTCACCCTCCGATCACTCTGAATGTTAAATAGGGCACTAGAACGTCTGATTACCAATACAATGAGCCCCCTCGGAAGTTTATACGAACACCCTTTCTATATACACCTTATATGCCCCAGGGCAGAACTTACACCCCTTTCTATGAAGGGTCTTGGTGGGGGCGGGTGTCATTCTCAAAGACATAATGTCCGGGGATTTCAATTATGTTGAACAAAATGACTATCTCAAAATTTTTATTGGATGCGTTTGGAGAAATGGTATGCGTGGGAAGGGGTTAGTTGCCCTCCAATTACTTTGGACTATTGAAAAGGGCACTGGCCCTCTCAATTTCCAATCAAAAAAGCCTTTTTTGAAGTTTCTATGACAAAAAATAGCCATCTCAAAATTTTGATCGGATGAATTTCGGAAACCCTTTATCTGAGGGCTCTGGGTGGGGGGGGGGTCTTCCTCAAAAATACATAATTTTTGGACATTTCATTTACGTTGAACAAAATGGCGATCTCAATATTTTGATTGGATGTGAGTAGTATGGGGCCAGTTGTTCCGATCGGGCCCACAGGGCATTACTTTAAGCGGGCCTACATCCTTTCATTGCAAGCACACACACATAATTTCATTATGAGTGGTGCCCAAATCCAAATGTGCTGTTGGAGTTGCTATTCCCTTTACGAGATCTATCATTTTCTTGGAAACATTTTTCTCGACGAGACAATGCTACTACTTTAACGGTACCTATAAGACATCGTTCCAAGTGCACATTATTATCTCAAGTTCTGTGATAAGGATTCTAGGAATTTTTCACTAGCAGTGCCGACAGTCCGAGCGGGCCTATTGCTCCCGTGATCTTTGAATTCCTGTTTCGTTTGTCAGATATTTCGTTCAATATTTGCAGCGAATTTGAAGTGACAAGATATCTAATAAAAGTAGTTTTATTATGGGTTCTAATATAAAATTGGAGATTTTTTCGTACTCTAATGGTATCGCGTCGATTATTGATTATTTATAATTGATTATGACTACAACCGACCAAATATCATTTTTATCAAAATGCAGGTTTAACGGTGATCCCTCCAATCTTGCCGACTTCATAGTCAAAGTCATAGATGGCGTTATTGTTAACTATATTTATAGATGGTGTCATGTTTTCTTTTCCATCTATACATTTTTTAGCTTATAAGCAGTTTTCCATTGATTTTATGAAATTTATGTCTGAGGTATGAATCAAACATGTGACTCATGATCTCCAATGCTTAAAGAACCACACGTTACTCGACCGAGCCAACAAATCACTAAGGAAAGTATCTCCTTTGAAATACATTCTAGTGCGTTTAATGTACTGCTTTCGGGAAGTTGGCCAACTCGGGACGTTTGCCAACTCGGGAGGTTGGCCAACTCGGGACGTTGGCCAACTGTTAAGGGGCACAATATCGTAACAAATTTTAATCATTTTTGATCCTGAACTTTTTTGTTTCATGTCTTAAAATCACATTAAATATACTTTAAGCAAAAAATCACCTGTGATATTTTAAAAGTACAAAACAAGGATAATATAAATATGTCAATTGTGATTTTTCTATTAAAAAAATAATGTTTGTAGCAGCGTTTTTTCTTTAATTAGTTTTATAATTATTGAACTTTTCACGATGATACGACAGTCCTAAGAGGGAAATAATAGAATAAAGCATTATTAAAAACAATTGCTTAGCATTGGGGTATGCAGAAAGCCAAAATTAATAGAGTCGTATATATTTTAAGCGATGATACGACATCCATATGAGGAAATAAGAGAATAAAGAATTATTGAAAAGGATTGCTTCAAATTGGGGTATTAAGAAAGCCGAAATTGATAAATTCGTATATATTTTAAGCGATGATATAACAACCCTATAAAAAAAATTATACAATATGGCCTTTTAAAAATGATTACTTAGTATTGGGGTATGCATAAAGTCAAAATCAATAAAGTTGTATATATCTTAAGCGATGATACAACAACAATATGAAAAGAATGATAAAATAAATCACTGTTGAAAAGGATTGCTTACTATTGGGGAATGCAAGAAGTCGAAATTCATGAAGTCGTCTATATTTTGTGCGATGATACAGCAACGCTATGAGGGAAATGACACAATAAAGTGTTTTTGAAAGCATTGCTTAGTACAAGGCTATGCACAAAGTCGAAATTAATAAAGTCCTATATATTTTAAACGATCATATGACAGCCGTATGAAGGAAATGATACCAAAAGATCTTTTGACACAGTATGACACAGTATTGCGGTATGCATAAAGTCGAAGTTAATAAAGTGGTATACAGTTTAGGAGATGATACGACAGCCCTATGAGGGAAATGATAGAATAAAGAATTACTGGAAAGGATTGCTTAGTATTGGGGTGTGTATAAAGTCAAAATTAATAAAGTCTTATATATTTTAAGTGATGATACGACAACCCAATGATAGAAATGATAAAATGAAGCATTATTGAAAAGGATTGCTTATTCTTGGGGTATGCAGAAAGTCGAAATAAATAAAGTCGTGCATATTTTATGCGATGATACAACAGCCCTATGAAGGAAATGATGCAATAATCCCTTTTGAAAAGGAGGGCTTAGTATTGGGGTGTGCACAAAGCCAAAATTAATAGATTCGTATATATTTTAACTTAAGTGAACCTAACCTGTTAAGTGGAAGTTTCGGCAAAATCTTCTTCGGAAAAAAATTCAGAATCGAAGCATAATTTTATCTCTTCTTCGGAAAAACTTCAAAATCGAAGTACAATGTTTTACTTTTATGGAAAAATTAAGAACAGAACTTGAACTTTTTTTCTCTTCTTTAACAAGATTCAGAACTGAAGTGGAACTTTTTTTAAATGTTTGACTATGTCTTAGTATATTAACTGAAAGAAACTGCTTCTTTCAAAATCATTGTTTTTCCCTCGTAGGGCTGTCGTATCATTACCTAAATTATATACGACTTTATTAATATCGACTTATGAGCACCCTAATACTAAGAAGTACTTTTCAAAAGGCAAATTCCAAGATTCTAGTATTATTCGAGTATTTCCCTCTTAGGTGTGTGGTATCACTGTTTAAAAATATGGGAATTTGTTAATTTTGACTTTAAGCATACCCCAATATTAAGCAATACTTTTTAAAAGGCTTTATTGTATCGTTTCCCTCATAGTGCTGTCGTATCATCGTTTAAAATATATACGACTTTATAAATTTCAAACTTATGCATAGCCCCAATACTAAGCAACACTTTTCAAAAAGCTTTATTGTATCCTTTCCCTCATGGGACTGTTGTATCATCGCTTAAAATATAAACGACTTTATTAATTTCGACTTTATGCATACCCTAATGCTAAGCAATCCTTTTCAATAATACTTTATTTAATTATTTCTCTCATATGAATGTCGTATCATCGCTTTAAATATATACGACTTCATTATTTTCGACTTTATGCATACCCCTATACAAAGCAATACTTTTCAAAATAGTTTATTGTATCATTTTTCTCATTGGGCTGTCGTATCATCGCTTAAAAATATATATTACTTTATTAATTTCGACTTTACGCATACCCCAATACTAAACAATTCTTTTCAATACTGCTTTATTTTATAATTTCTCTCGTAGTGCTGTCGTATCATCAACTATAATATATACGACTTTATTAATTTCGACTTTATGCATACCCGAATATTAAGCCACCCTTTACAAAAGGTTTTATTGTATCATTTCCTGTATATGGCTGTCGTATCATCGCTTTAAATATATACGACTTTATTAATTCCGACTTTCTGCAAACCCCAATACTAAGCAATCCTTTTCAATGGTATTTTTTCTAGCTTTTCCCTCATTGTACTTTCGCATCATCTCTTAAAATATATACGACTTTATTAACTTGGACATTATGAATATCTCAATACTAAGGCATCTTTTTAAAAGGCTTTATTGCATCATTTCCCTCATAGGCCTGTTAAATCATCGGTTAAAATATATACGACTTGTTTTATTCACTTTTTGCATAAACCAATACTAGGCTATCCTTTCCAATGATGCTTTATTCTATCATTTCCGTCATAGGGCTGTCGTATCACCCCTAAAAAATATACGACTTTATTAATTTCGAATTTATGCATACCCAAATACTAACCTATCCTTTTCAAAAGGCTTTATTTTACCATTTCCCTCATAGGCCTGCCGTATTGCTTAAAATATATGTGACTTTACAAAATTTGACTTCAGGCACAGCCCCAATACTAAGCAACACTTTTAAATAGGCTCTATTGTATCGTTTACCCCAATGGGCTGTCGCATCACCGCTTAAAACATATACGACTTTATTAATTTCGACTTCATTTATAGCCCAATACTAAGCAATCATTTTCAATAATGCTTTATTCTATCATTTTCCTCATTAGGCTGTCGTATAATTGCGTAAAATATATACGACTTTATAAATTTTGACTTTATGCATACCCCAATACTAAGCAATCCTTTCCAATAATCATTTATTTTATCATTCTCGTCAGAGGGTTGTCGTATCATCGCTTAAAATATACACGAATTTACTAATTTTGACATTATGCATACCCTAATACTAAGCAATACTTTTCTAAAAGGCTTTATTGTAGCATTTTTCTCATAGAGCTGTCGTATCATCGCTTAAAATATATACAAATTTTTAATTTTGGCTTTATGGCTACCCCAAAACTAAGTAATACTTTTCAAAACGCTTTATAGTATCATCTCCCTCTAGGGCTGTCGTATCATCACTTGAAATATTTACGAGTTTCTTAATTTCGGCTTTAGGCATACCCCAATACTAAGCAATCCTTTTCAAAAGGCTTTATTGTATCATTTCCTTCATAGGGCTGTCGTATCATTACTTAAAATACATACGAATTTATTAATTTAAAATTTCTGCATACCCAGATGCTAAGCAATCCTTTTCAATAATCCTTTATTCCATCATTTCCCTAATAGGGCTGTCGTATCATCGTGAAAAATTTACGTTCAATAATAAAGCACTAAGTAAAGAAAAAGAATGCAACTATAAATATTATTTTTCTAATAGAAAAGATCACAAAAGACATATTTATATAATCCTCATTTTGTATTTTTAGAATTTCTCAGATGATTTGTTTGGCTTAAAACATATTTAATGTGATTTTAGGACATAAAAAAAAATCTTGAATTAAAAATGATAAAGATTTGCTCGCAAACTACCAGAAAGAAGTTTTCACGCACTGTTTAGTTGTCATATTGCTCTTTATCGTCCAACGAAGGTCCAAGCTCAAAAACATTTCGCGGGTGGAAGTCAATAATTAAGGAATGGGTAGTAGAGAGGGGTATTTTTTAAACCAAAGATGATATAGAATATACAAATACATATAATATAGTGTCAATATAAATCCAAGGGGTGTGGTCGGTATTATTGCAATTTTTGGAGATCAAAACAGGTTTAATTAACCATCAATAGCATATGTCTATCAGTGTGCATCTCAAATCATTGTGGTATGCATATTCTAAGGACGATGCCAAAAATGGTGCCCGGAAACAGATCACTGTTAACACTTACCAAAAATCCAATTGATAAATAGATTTTCCAAATAACTTGTTACGATATTGTAACGCTTGACACCAGTTGGCCAACGTCCCGGAAATAATACGCTAAATGCAATAGAATGTATTTCTAAGAAGATAATTTCATTAGTGATTTGTTGGCTCAGTCGAGTAACATGTCGTTCTTTTACAATAGGAGGTCTTACTTTCGATTCACACATCAGACATAAGTTTCATAAAATCAATAGAAAACTGCTTACAAGCTAAAAAATGTATCAATGGAAAAGAAAACATGGCACCATCGATAAATATGGTTAACAATAACGTCATTTGTGACTTTGACTAAGAAATCGGCAGGATTGGAAGAATCACCGATAAACCTTCTTGTTGATAAAAGTGAAGTGATATCTGTTCGATTTTAGTCATAATCAATTATAAATAATCAATAATGAATAATCGGATCGATACCATTAGAGTACAAAAAGATATCTACCAATTGTATATTAGAACCCATAACAAAACTACGTTTATTAGATATCTTGTCACTTCCAATTCACTTCAAACATTGAACGAAATACTTAAAAAACGAAAGAGGGATTTTTCTGTCAAAGATGACGCGAGCAATAGGCCCGCTCAGAAGTTGGGCGCTACTAGTGAAAAATCCTAGAATCCTTATCGCAGAACTTGAAATAAGAATGTGCACTTGGAACGAAGTCCTATATGCACCGTTAAAGTAGTGGCATTGTTTTGTCGAGAAAAATTGTTTCCAAGAAAATGATAGATCTCGTAGAGGGACTAGCAACTCCAATAGCACATTTGGATGTGGGCAACACCTAGAATGAATAGATATTTGTGCGCTTGTAATGAAAGGATACGAACAATAAAAGTTTCACAAGGAGAAAAAAATCAATGTAAATTTTCACGAAGAGGAAAGACAACACGTAACAAGTTTCACTAAGAAAATTATCATGCAACAAATTCCACGAAAAAAAATCAGCACGCATCAAGTTCCATGAACAAAATCAGTTCCACGAGGAGAAAAATCAATGTACAATTTTCATGAAGAGCAAAAAAATATGTAACAAGTTTCACGAACAAAAATGAGCACTCTGCAAGCTCATGAACAAAAATCATCATGCAACATGTTCCTTGAACAAAATCAGGATCGTGAGGAGAAAAAAATCAATGTATGAGTTTCATGAAAAGAAAAATCAACATGCTACAAGTTTCACGAACAAAAATCAGCATGCAATGAGTTTCATAAGCAAGACGAGTTGCACAATGAGAAAAAAAATTAATGTACATTTTCGTGAAGAGAGAAATGGATCGTAGTTATTAAATGGATCGTAGTTACTCGATATATACAGTCAGCCGTATCCCTTGCCACCTCAGCCTCTTAGAGCCTACCTAATCTTCAAACCAAGGTCCTTGACAAAAACGCACTTGGTATTGTTTGGGGTACCCCTGAAATTGTAATAGAATCATCTCTAATGGAAAGTATACTGGGATTAGCTCGTGCTATAAAAATAGGACATTCAAATTGTTTTCGTTTTGAATTTTTGGACCAGCTAGCACTGAACAATGCAATTAACCATTGTCTCGTGTTGGAGTCTATCCAGAATTACCGCATCGCTGTTTTTGGTGCCAAGGGGTAGATCACCCTATTGCTACATGCCCACGTTCTCCTGATTTACCAAAATGCTCCCGCTGGGGCTCACGAAAACACCGCAGAGAATCCTTGCTCAGCTGCTCCTAAGTCCGCCAATTGTGGAGGAAAACATGTTTCTTTTAGGTTAAAATGCTCGGTATTGAGAAATGCGCTTGCCAAAACATTATGATGACTTCTCCTTAAGCCTTAAGTTTTGTTCCTCTGAACATTAATGGTACTAAAGATAAGGATCTGCTAACTGACGAGCTGCTAAATTCTTATGTTGTGTTCTTACAGGAGCATCCATTTTCTAAAGTTAATACGACCAGTTTAAGACGGTCTGCTATCCATGATATATTTATTCGAGAAGCAAAAAGGACCCGTGGTCGCCCTTCCGGCGGCACCGTCAACTTCATTCAATCGGGATATCAGCCTATGCAAATTTATTCTGATGCTGATATTCTAACAATCCAGTGTAACAACAAGGCTTTTGTAAATGTGTATTTCCCATGCAATATTTAAAATACTCAGTCATTTCCTGCTTTTGCTAAAGCTTGCCATAAACTGAAATCTCTTTTCGCAAAATTTGCAGACAAAAATGTTGATTGGATCCTTGCCAGGGATTTGAATATTTAAATATTGACCTCATAGCTCTGAACTCCTGCTAGAAATTCTGCCAAGTTTCTATCATGTCACTGCTAATAACCTGATTTATAGTTACATTCATAATCGAGGCTTCGTTAAATCCAACTTCGACCATATTATTCTGTCTAAGTTCAGTCTAATTAAATCCGAGGATAAAATAAGAGTCTGTTGATGAAGATAAAAGCAGTGATGACCATCTCCCTTTTTCGTGCCTAATTACGCCTTATGATGTTCAAGCCCAAAGTTTCCCATTCAAAATGGTATCAAAATCACAATTGGAATCGGATAAACGTTGAGATATATATTACTACTTTATCCAATCTACTCTCAACTATTAAAGTCCCGTTTCACTTGCTCCAGACTTCAATTAATTGCCCTGTTTCTGAGGAAGACCTAATTGTATTATTATCAGATTGTGGAATGTTTAAAGTCGGCCACAAAATCTACAGTTTCGTTTGAGCAAGTGTGATCTGGGTCTCGCAAGCCCCTGTGGAATATACATCCGGAAGTGAAAAGAGTAAAGAACCGCGCAAAGTTTTGGTTGCGACTGTGGAACGCTTGCGATCGACCTTCTTACGGTCCTGTGTTTACAGTCAAGCAAAAAAAACAAAGAAAGAATACAAATCCTGTTTACGTAATGCAAGACTCAACGCGTG
>JAQQPU010007242.1:0-34033 GCA_029168905.1 Artemia sp. Kazakhstan ARC1039
AGAAGGAAATGCGTTCAGTGTGTCAACATTGATTTTTCTTTTATTTTTCATTAGTTTTTAAGTTGTTCGGTGTAACTGACTTAGAGTATATCGGATTGAAACATTCCTCGTCTGGTGTCATTTTTGAAGCGGCATTTGTATTATTAGATGAAGAATGTAGTGAACTAAAAATGGAATCTCAAATCTCAAATACAATTTCCTAAAAATGGAATCTCAAATACAATATGTTCAAATGTGATAAAAAAAACGATGACATGCAACATTACATTCTATAAGTCGAAGTAGCTTTTATGATCAAATCATAGGACCATGCAAAGAAAAGGGCTATGAAATAAGAAAAGGTACAAGATGAAATTCAAGAAAAATGTAGTTTTTTTGGTTTGCAAGCAGTTTATGCTAAAGGAAATGTCCCAACGGTTAAGTTTCTGACAGAAGAATGTGATAAGAGCCTTCCATTATTCAATTTGGAGGTCTTCAATAATGAGATATACCAGCATTCAGTTCATGACCCTGTTAGATAAAGTTAGTTATTTTACTCAATTGATGCTTAAGAAGATACCTGATAAGAAAAAATGCATCAGATATTTGAAGACCTGAACTTTTGCTTCTTCTACCAAAAATAATGGAAAAGCGATAATGATTTAAGTACATCTAACCTTGACAATTGAACAAAAAAATTACCCAAAAGTCCTTTTTGAGGACTAAAAATGAGTGACACTATAGCGTGTGATCAGCTGCTAATGTCGAAGCTATAAAAGAAAGTAAATTAAATGTGGGTGCATGTGTGTAGCAAAAGTGCTTTTCTATTAATTTTTAATACCCAGTTATCAATTAGAAAGACTCGGAATTTACCATGTAGCTGAGTTTGTTCAATGCAAAAGTGATTTCTTTTTATTAAGTTTTTGATACTCCAACACTACAAAAATATCCAAAGCAATATGTTTATGGATGTGTAACAGTGAACTTTAAGCAATAAACATCTTTAAGTATAACATTTCCTTATATTTTTAGACTGGTTACTGGAAGAAATCACATAGCTAGTTTCAAATTAAGTTATGATATATGAAATATTGAAAGAGAAATATCTTTTAACTGCGATTGTATTTAAATTTTGATACTCCAAAACTACAAAAATGTCCTAAGCATTATGTTTATGGATTTGTAATAGTTAACTTTAAGCAATAAACATCTTCAATCTTAACATTTGCTTTTGTTTTTTAGACTTGTTACCAGAAGTAATCACGCAGCTAGTTTCAAATTACCTTGTGGTAGATGGAAATATTGAAATATAAATATCTTTTTACTGCGATTGTATCATCTTTAAAGGCCACTATCATGATTTTGTCAACTCGAATGAGTTGACAACTCGTATCAGTTTAAAACATGTGGACATTAGAATAAATGAGGTGAATCTGAAGGAGACGAGGAGGAACATATTGAATGAAATGAATTCAAATACAATGGAGATTATAATGGAGATTTTAGATTGGTTAAGTAAGAAACTAGAGGAAAAAAGGGTGCCCTTATAACCCCATAAAAACTCAAAATCACAACGATGGTCTTGGAAAAGGAGTTACGACATACAAGGAAGATATCACGACGAAAAAACAAAAGATCAAGAAAATCATGGTCCCCCTACATGAATTCTTCAGATTTCTTGAGAAATAACAGAGAATATTCACATGAAATAAATTAGACATAATTAAATTCATCATCGTCATCATCATTCTAGAAGAACTCCCATTTATCAATTTATGACTAATCTCATTACTAATGACACTTATAAGAATGTCAAGCTTTTATATTTCCAATAAATATTTATTGCCATACTGTCCATTGTATATTTTTGAACGGGGTCGTAAGAAAATTAGTTGTTAAATTGGTTAAAATTTCCAGACCGCTTAATATTGGGGTATGCATAAAGTTAAAATTAATAAAGTCATATATATTCTAAGCGATGATACGACCGTCCTATGAAGGAATTGATACAATAACGCCTTTAGAGAAGGATTACATAATATTGGGGTCCGGAATCTATGCTTTTGTAGTTTGCAGGTAACTAAAATCTTCCATTGTCAATTAACACAGGTATTTTTTATCATCAAAAGCATTTTACATCATTTCACAGAATTAAGAAACTATACAATTTTTTCGGAATATATGCTTTTGCAGTTTGCATGTAACTAAAACACTTCATCATCGATTAATACGGATATTTTTTTAGCATCAAATAGATTTTACATCATTTCACAGAATCAAGAAATTATAAAAATGTTTCAGAATATATGCTTTTGCAGTTTGCATGTAACTAAAACCTTCCATTATCGATTAATAAAGATATATTTTAGCCTCAAAAGGATTTTACATCATTTCACAGAATCAAGGAACTATTCAAATATTCCAGAATCTATGTTCGATTAATACATCGAATGGATTAATACATCGACATTCCATAATCGATGAATACAGATATTGTTTGGCATTAAAAGGATTTTACATCATTTCCCAGAATCGAGAATTTATACAAATGTTCCAGAATCTATCCTTTTGCAGTTTGCATATAACTAAAGCATTTCATTATCGATTAATACAGGTATTTTTTTATCATCAAAAGTATTTTACATCATTTCAGAGAATAAAGAAAATATACAAATGTTCCAGAATTTATGCTTTTGCAGTTTGCATGTAACTAAAAACTTCCATTATCGATTAATACAGATATTTTTTTGGCATCAAAAGGATTTTAAATCATTTCAAAGAATAAAGAAACTATACAAATGGTCCAGAATCTTTGCTTTTGTAGTTTGTAGGTAACTAAAACCTTCAATTATCGATTAATACAGATATTTTTTTCTTAGCTTCAGAAGGATTTTACATCATTTCACAGAATCATAAAACTATACAAATGTTTCAGAATCTATACTTTTACAGTTTGCATGTAACTAAAACCTTCCATTATCGAATAATACAGATATTTTTTAGTAGCAAAAGGATTTTACATCATTTCACACAATCAAGAAACTATACAAATGTTTCAGAAACTATGCTTCTGCAGTTTGCATGTAACTAAAACCTTCAATTATTGATTAATACGGAAATTTTTTTAGCATTACAAGAATTTTCCATCATTTCAAAGAATCAAGAAACCTTACAAATGTTCCAGAATCTTTGCTTTTGCAGTTAGCTTGTAACTAAAACCCTCCATTATCGATTAATATAGAAATATTTTAGGATCAAAAGGATTTTACATCATTTCACAGAATCAAGAAACTATACAAATGTTTCAGAATCTATGCTTTTGCAGTTTTATGTAACTAAAACTTCCATTATCAAATAATACAGGTATTTTTCTTAGCATCAAAATTATTTTACATCATTTCACAGAATCAATAAAACTGATATCATAATTGATAGCATAATAAAATTGATATCATAATATCAGAATCAATAATTTTGAAACTTCAAAAGGATCCCGCAGATAACCTACTGCAAACCGGCAACCCACAGTAAACTTATCACCTAGCTTACATTATGTGAACTCTTTTTAAGCTAGGTTCGTTTGAGTTCAGTAAGCGTGCCCGCACGCTTAATAAACCCTATCATAGAATATTTTAGTTACATACAAACTGCAAAGCATAGATTCTAAATTTTATTGATTCTGTGAAATGATGTGATTTCCTTTTGATGGTAAGAAAATTCCTGTGTTAATCGATAATGGAAGGTTTTAGTTACATGCAAACTACAAAAGCGTAGATTCTGAAAGTTTTTCTGGTTTCTTGATTCTGTGAAATGATGTAAAATCCTTTTGAGTTAAAAAAAAAACTGTATAAACAAACAATGGAAGGTTTTGTTATATGCAAACTGCAAAAGCATAGATTTTGAAACATATGTATAGTTTCTTGATTCTGTGAAATGATATAAAATCCTTTTGAAGCTAAAAAATATCTGTATTATTTGATAATGAAAGGTTTTAGTTACATTCAAATTGGACGTTACTATTATTCTCCATGACCACACTGCCTTTTCTATGACGAAATCAATAAGAATTCCAAATAGGGATAGGTCCTTTTATTAGTCAGTGAAACGAAAACATAAAACAAAGACTAAATATTTCGATGACACAGTCGGCCATCATCATTACTAGGGTTCATCATCAGTAGAGAACATCATAATCAGTAACTCTGCTGATGATGATGACTGACTGTGTCATCGAAATATTTAGATTCTTTGTTTTATATTTTTGTTTTACTGTCTAATGATAGGACTTATCCCTATTTGGAATTGTTATTGATTTATTCAAATTGGAAAAGCATAGATTCTGGAACATTTGTATAGTGTCTTGATTCTGTGAAATGATCTATAATACTTTTGATACTAAAAAAATATCTGTATTAATTGATAATGGAAGGTTCATGAACATTTATATACTTTCATGATTCTGTGAAATGATATAAAATCCTTTTGATACTAAAAAAAAATTTCCGTATTAATCGATAATTGAAGGTTTTAGTTACATGTAAATTGCAAAAGCATAGATTCTGAAACATTTGAGTAGTTTCTTGATTATGTGATGATGTAAAATCCTTTTGATCCTAAAAAATAATGTATTAATCGATAATGAAACTTTCTAGTTACATACATACTGCAAAATCATAGATTCTGGAAAATTTATATAGTTTTTTGATTCTGTGAAATGATGTAAAATGTTTTTGGAGCTAATAAATATCTGTGTTAATCGATAATGGAAGGTTTTAGTTGTATGCAAACTGCAAAAGCACAGGTTCTGGAACAAGAGTTTAGTTTTTTGATTCTGTGAAATGACGTAAAATTCTTTTGATGTTTGGAAAATTTTAAGGATTTCACATTCACTCACCAGGTTGATCATCTGGTTGACAAAAATATCCAAAGCAAGTAAATTTTCTTGAATTTCTGTAACATTAACAGTATTTTTTTTGTCAACATAAACGTCAATATACTTTTAAGCATGCAACCATCTATATCTTTGACTTTTTTCAGCCAATAAAATTCCACTGGAATTCTTCCGTTGTATCTTCCTTCGGCAAAGAGGACAACTCCATTTCGTCGATGTCGTAGCTTAATCTGGCTGAAGCAATATTCATCATTAAACATCTCAATATTTGTTCTTAATCTTTTTACCAGGTTACAGCTTCCCCTTGAAGGATGGCTGATGTTGGAAGGCACACCAGCTCGAAAAATCATAGCTCTAATGCTGTTAGTAGTAATATTTTTCATTTACATAAATACATTGTGACCACAACACTCCTTAGAAATACAGAGCAAATACGACATATATGTAATATATATGTAATGTAAATATGTAATATTACATATTACATTTTCAGTTTACTGAACAGCTTTTTGTTACGATTATGATACTGTTCTTCGTTGCGAACATGTGTTACTGTTTCCATATTCAAAATATATTTACAACCAAGAATAAGTTTGTACCAATCGGAACATATGTTTCTTTGTTGAAACTGGTTGAAATCTAATTGGAGAGGCTTAAAAAAAACACTATTTGGTATAGTACTTGCAGAGATATATTTGTATAGGGGAGAGTCAGGAACCCTGGGACAAGTTCAACTTAAAGCTCAATATCTCCAACGTTTACAGTCTGATTTTCTTGTATCAAACATCAATCTTTGGCAAAATCATTTGGCTATTGCTGGGATTTTTCTCAGATTTTTATTGCTCGCAGTAAAATTAGCAAGACTTATTTTTCAGAGGGTCCCTTTTTTTTCCCAGAGTACCACTTGTGCGGGTACTATAGGTCAGGGTGGTGGGTACTTTGGGACATCATGATATATCAATTAAAACTTCGTATTTTTGTGGTATAAAACTGTAAAAACACAATAAAGTTGTTTCAAAAATTATTCAACATAATAGTTGGTCAGGTCTGCATCAAAGCTGATCATCTTGGCAATGCGTCTAGTTCCACCCGAGACCATTAGAACTGGCAATTTCATCCCCACTTCTGAGCTATCGACAAACGCTTCATCGCACTCTCTCGGAAACGTAAACCACCACGCTGGAATGTTTCGTTTCAAAAAATTGACAATGTAGCCGTCTGGCTCGGCCAGAAGCACTTCACCAGTGTAAAATTTCGATCCCTATTTCCCCTTGTACTCGACTAGAGCAAAGTCACCGAAACAAATATTGGGAGTCACAGACTCCTCTTCCGCCAATCGGAAATCTTCAGAGCAGAACAAGTTGTCAAAATTGTGGTCACAATCAAAATCCCCTGGTCCTGCTTCATCTCCGCTTTCGTCACCGAACGTCAGCAATTTCTTGGTAGTTTTCTTCTGAATCTTTGGCTTTTTTCCAGGAGCCGCTTTCTTGCTTTTCTTGAGATCTTTCTTCTATTTTTTGCCTTCCTTTCGTTTTCTGCAGCTTGGATCGAGTCTTTCACCGGTGTAGAAGTCAATATCTTGGATACTCCAGGCTTCCTGCCTGTCTTTCTGTTTGTAGCTTCCCTTCTTGGCAGGAGTGTAATATCTTCTGGCACAACAAACGAGTTTGAATGGGTTATAGTGCTGGGACTCTGGCTCAACCGAAGCTCTTGCAGATCTGGTACATTTTCGTCAACAGCGGCAGACTGATTTCCCGGCTCAGTAGTATCTTCTCGTCGCAAAGCAGGAAGAAAGTCAGACTCTTGCCACATTCCAGTATTCATCGGGAAAATTCCAGGCTTTGAGAATCCGCTAGTGATATTAGTCTGAAAGAAGGCCTTAGGAAAAGGAGCCCCCAGTAATTCACTGATCTCATATTCCATCACTGCTTGGCCAGGGTGAAGTCTCAACCAATTCTCCATTGCTTGTGACCAGTAAGTCTTTAAAGGTTCATAAACCGAAACGTCTAGAGGTTGCAACCTGGATGATGTGCTCGGCGGGAACGTAAGTAAATGTATTCCCTTTTCTTTGGCCAACAAAATTGCATCGTAACTGGTGTGACTTTCATAATTGTCTATCAGGATCAAGACAGGATTCTCAGGAGATGGGTGGATATGCAATAAAAAGTGTTCCAAATACAGCAAAAACAGATCCTTTGTCATTCAAGCATTTCCAGGCTTGCCACTTTCTATTCCAGCAGTCTGTGGGGGGGGGGAGCTCCATCAAGTAGCCTTTCTACAAAACGTGTTCGTGGGAAAATCAGAAAGGCTGGAATAAATCCTCCCATGGCATTTATAGCGTCCACTATGGTCATCGGCTTTCCTTTCTCTTGGGAAGTCGTAGCACCAAGCTGCTTTACTCCCTTCGGGCTCAGCACTCTTTGACACTTGGTCTGAACATTTATGAGCCCAGTCTCTCGAGGTTAAAGATCCGGCTAGCAGGGAACTTGTATTTTGAATACAGCTCTCCGAGGTTCCTGTAAAAAGTGCCATCAGCAACACGATTGAAACCAATATTTCTCTGGATACTTGTAGGTTCCGGCCATCGAAGCGAAATCGAAGGATGGTTTCTAAGAAAGCCATACAACCAGTCTTTGCCTGCAGACTTTTCTGTGTCCCAGCTTGACGGATATGCAAGTCCGTTTCGTTTCACCATAAGTCAAGCAAGCTCTCTGGCTCTCTTCCTGGAGACACCGTAGTGCATTCGGGCTGCTTGAAGGATGTACTCTTCAAGTTGAAGCTCCTGCTCAATCGTAAATACTCGCCTGTTGTCATAGGCGGGAGTGTAACTAAACTCATCTTTTTCTTCATCCGTTCTGTTACGAAACGCAGTGGCATATCTGCTAAGAGTTGACCGCTTGACATTGTAAACTTGAGCAGCTACTCGAAGTGGCATCCCATAGACGTGAGCTTCTACTGCTTTCTTCATGTTTTCCTCATTCCAGACGTAAAGCGATGGATCAGCTTTCCCTGTTTTTGGTCTTTATATACTAAGTTTCAGTTCTTCTAAGTTTATATATTAGGTAAGACTTAAATTTAATTGAATAATTAGAATGTATGGACAGTAGATTTTCTGCAACTTTAAATTTTGAATAAGATTTTCTCAATACAGAGTGTAAAATACTTCTGCATGTTGATGATGAAATCAGATAAAACACAAACCTGCGCCTGTTTTACTCTTTTTAGGGGTTTGTAAGGACGGCGGTGTAAATTCTTTGTTCTTGACCCTACCCTGGCTCATGGAATTATTGATGTCCCTGTCTTACTCCAGAGCCTTAGCAAAGAGACAGTTCTCTCTGCTGAAGCTGATCAAGATCCCCCTGTGTGAAATAGGCTGGACCTCAATACCATCTCTTCTCTCGTGCATTTGCGAAGATTTGTCCCAGATGCATTCTGAGACATACCTGATGCAATGTGTCATTGGCGAAAAATGGAAGAAAATGGAGCTTCAAGAAGATTAATAATCAAAACTCATTAAACCTAAGCATTTGTTTTATAATTAAGCGAAGTCATTATGTTTTGATGTCAGTTGAAAATCATATTTTGCTATCTTTCCCTTAAGTTCAAAAGTTTGTAAAAGATTTTACTTTCAATCCAAGAAGAAGCTGATTAATCATATTTTACTTTCAAGTTGTTAAATTCATAAAGAAGTACAAAAAATATAAACATAAGTCACGCCCTATTTTGTGTCCACATTAAATCTTCCATGTGTTCTTCCGCCAAAAAGAAATTACATCTGGGTTATGATCAATGAATTCTTCCTTTAGTTCTTCATTTTTCAATTTTGCTTTTTTTAATAGAATAGCACAAGAAAGATTTAAGCAGATTTTGTGTAGAAACTTATAATTGTATAATGTTTTGTTATTTGATATCCCTCAGTTTTAAAGCCGAAACAGATTTTCTGGCCAAAAAGAAATGACAAAACCCAGTGACAATTCTCCAAAAGTTTCAACTGAATTTTTACCAAATCTCTTTTATTTGGGATTGTTGTTCCATTTCACTTTTAAGCAGTAACACAGCTAGTGGATAGTTATTGGTAAGAAGAGACTTCCTTTGCTTTCACGTTACTAAAATAGGGGAATTTAGTTGGTGAAAATGGCTTCAAGGTAAGGTAACATATTTATTTTGATGGAATATACAAGTTTTCAAGCACAGCACATACAAAACATAACATCCTATAATACCCTTCACAAGGCTCTATGGCGGTTAGTGCATGAGATAAGAAAAAAAAACACTAATGAGGAAAAAAAATGAGAGGCAGCCACATTTGAGTTGAGCCTAGTTGAGTTAATACTGTGTGGGTATTCTGTTGAGTTTATTTTCAAGCCAATCACTTTACCAAAGCCTGAGAGTTGGTCTCATGTATCAATTCTATGACACAGTATTCTACTTGAGACTACAAGTGGCCAAGCTTATTAGGCTTAGGTCACTTTTTTGCCTGTGAGTCCAAGCAAATTTAATCCCCTATTTTGTATACCAGTCCAGTGGACATCGTCCGTCACGTGTTAACCCAAAATCAATCCAATCTTTCATCCCTTAGTTCTATGACAATCTACCTTAGTGCCGCCCTAGGAATGATGTATGGACGGATGGATGATAGATAGACTTATCTACCAGAAGCGAAACGCCATCATTTTTAAACAATCCTAAAAAAGGCATATGCCAGGTTCACCTCTCCCTCTTTCGGACCATCTGTCTTGGCTTTTTGTAAAAAAAACAAAGGCTTATTGTCACCTAATACTTTGTAGTAACTGGAACATGCTTTTTTTTTGTTCTAAAGACCAGTAGAGACTAGTACCACGTATAGATTCACCTAGATATGTAAACACCAGTAGCAAGCATAAGTTCACCTAAAAATAGGCATAAATTTGCATCAGTATAAAAGAAAATGCATAGGTATATAGATTACTTCACAGATATGGACCTATTCAGCACAGTAGGATGTTTCACAGTCAATTTGCCTAATGGTCATTTTTTGGTGATTTATTCTAAAAGAGAATAGTGATTTTTTCTTGCGCTCTGTGGCAACCCTGTTGGTAAGCCCATTGGCTTGATTACTGATAAAAAGGATTGCTATTTTAGCAAATATTTCATTAAATTTTCTGTTTAACTTGAATGAAATTCGTAAAACAGTTTTGTAAACTAAAAACATTTTATGTCAAAAGGGTATTCCCATGTGCCGGTGCACAAACGGGTAAAAAAAATAGAAATCTATGGCAGAAAAAGGACTATTTTGTAAATTTATGAGATAAAAACCAAACAATCCCCAATTGAATATATATTTTGGTAAAGAAAAATATCACTTTCTATGAAAATAGTACTTTTTCGAGCATCCAAAATTTGGCAGAGCAGTCTTACGTAAAGAATTTTCTCCAAAGTAAGGGGTTTAGAAGAGTTTCGTGCTTTCATCCTAAGTCAATTTATAGGAATGTTTTTTTTATTGTTTCGTTTTCATTATATTTGATGTTAACTCTGCGTTTTAAAAGAGGTTCATGAAGTGTTGTTTTTTGTTTTTTTTTTTATCAATAATACAACCTGTGTTGCCACCACAGACTTCGAAAACCTGTGAAACAGTGCCAAAAAACTTTGAAACTCTTCAAAAACCCGTGACCAGGGCCGGACCCAGAATTTTTGTTAAGGAGGGAGGAGGGTTTCAAAAAAATTAAAAGCGCATTAAAATTTGTTACTATGCATTTTTGTTACGTTTCTACGAATGAGACAAAAGTTTTTTTTTGGGGGGGAGATCATACTCTTCCCCTGGATAAAGCCATTTTTGTGACCACGTTTAGAAGATGTTAGATCTTCTTACTGTGGTTTGCTTTTGTCTTAGTCTTAGAATTTTCACCAAGTTATTCATTCACTGTTTTTTTTTTAGAAGGAATAATAAACGTGACTGGGATATACACTGATCAAGCATGTACGCATAAACATTTCTCGGATAAGGGGGGGGGAGTAGATAAAAAAATATATAGTATGTTTGACGGCCTTGAAGAAGAACTGTCACGAAATTTAGGAAATTTGAGGGTTGTGGGGACGGGAACGGACCCCCAAGTCCTTTCTCCTACATACGCGTATGTCTCTGATTGTCGTTTCTTGAGTTTCGTTTCTGAGAAATTATTTCCGGTACTTATATATTATACGAGAAATACTCAAAAATTATGATCGCGAAGATTTGAGGATTTGGATCGCAAAGATCATATAGAACATTGACCGGTTTAGGTTGCAATGCAGAACGATATAATATAGTGTGCCACCATGGATGTTCAAATTATTATTTGGGATTGGCCAAGGACCGAAGACCAGGCAATTATATTTTTTCAGGATAAGGGTTGTTGTCCAAACAAAAGGATGCGTCAATGGACACACCATGACTTTGTACTCTTACGAGAAGTAACATCTTTGGAAGTGTAAAACCTAACGTAACCAACATTTCTGACCTAAAAACGACGACATTGTTCGACGGCCTTGAAGAAGAACCGTCACGAAATTTAGGAAATTTTGGAAGTGTAAAACCTAACGTAACCAACATTTCTGACCTAACAACGACATTTTTGCGTTCTGGGTAAATAATTCTAAGTTTAAGTTTTCACTTTTTTGCTAATTTATTTTTTATCACGTTTTGTCTTATTTCATTAGCATTAATCAAACTTCACTTCTTCAGTGTTTCTCGTATAATACATAAGTGGCTTATTTTCTCCCTTTAGAAATTATTTGTTTTGGAATTTGTGACTCTTAGGAAATTAAAAGGTTTGAAATTGTTTCTAGTTAAGGTATAAAACCATTCCGGATACAATTGTATGTTTCACTTTGCCCGATTTTTTTTTTGCTAAACAATCCAAAACCTTTAAAGACGTCGAAATGACTATAAAATTAGTGCCAATCCCAAAAGGTTTATCCTTTTTTTAATGGTTGATCCATACTATAGCCTCTAAAAACTATTCCTAAAACTATTCTTAAACACCTCAAAAAGAAAACTTTCGTATTTGGTTTTTCTTTTCCTGGGCTGTTGAGGATTTCCCAACTTCAAGGCCAAGGCTTTATACCCTTAAGACTCTTTAGGTCAATTTCCCTAAATTTTACATATCTATATTTAAGTATACATAAAAGTATCTAAAATTAGGAGATGTGTACAACATACCCGTCAAAGGCTAACTGCCATTTAGTCAAATAATTAGAATTAGATGACGTCAAAAATCCATTTAAAAGATAAAACTACTGGGACTCAAAAGCTAATGGTCCAAATAGCTTGTAAAACTAAGTTATAGCATAGTTAGAGTCGTCACTTGGGGGGGGGGACGCTATCTGGGGCTATGGCTCCACCCTGATTTTAGAAAGGGTCCCATATCAATTGTCACAATCTCTGTAGATTTGATTTGAACTGAGAAAAAAAAATTGCCTAAAGGAGTGATCTCAATTACAACAAATCCGTTTCTGATAAGCTGCACTTCACACCAATTTGGGCTTCATTCCGAAACAAATGTATTTAATATTCATTTTTCATGTATCGCAACATATTTTTGTTCCGTCGATGTTACAGGCATGATGACCAACTTTCATTACAATAAAATAATTGACCCAGGATCCGTAATAAAGTTATAAATTATAATTACAATGGGGCAGTAATCCTCTCCACATATAAGTATTATGTACTCTATATTTCTTTGGGAATGTTTGTGAATCTATTCTGAGGGGTGTATAACATAGGTCTTCTCTGTTTCTGGATTTGGTAAATAAAACACAATTTTGTACAACGTTTTTCGTTCCTACTAGCCACAAACATATTATCAAATACTTCGTGGTAACGAACTTTAAGTAAGGAGCGACCCGGCTCAATGGTTACCGAAACTCTAAAAAACGGAATTTTGATACCAATAGATACATCAAAAGAATAAAATTTTAATTCTGATTTCAAATATATAAGTTTCATCAAGTTTAATGTTACCCATCAAAAGTTACGCGCCTGAGAAAATTTGGCTGATTTTCGAAAAAAGGGGGAAAGACCCCCTAAAAGTTATAGAACCTTAATGAAAATCCCACCATAATATTCCGCATATCAGAGAACCCTACTATAGAAGTTTCAAGCTCCTATCTACAAAAATGTGGAATATTTTCCATTTTTTGCCAGAAGAAAGATCCTGGATGCGTGTTTATTTTGTTTTATTTTTTCCCCAGGGTAATCGTATTGACCCAGTGGTCCTAGAATATCTTAGTAGGGCTCATTGGAATGGAAATTAAAAGTTCTAGTGCCCTCTTTAAGTGACCAAAAAATGGAGGGCAACTAGGCACCCTCCCACGCTCATTTTTTCTCAAAGTCACCCAATCAAAATTTTGAGACAGCCATTTTGTTCAGCATAGTCAAAAATCTAATAAATATATCTTTTAGGATGACTTAATCCCCCACAGTTCCCATGAGAAGGGCTGCAAGTTATGAACTTTGCCCATTGCTTACATATTATATTGGTTATTGGGAAGTATACAGACATTTTCAAGAAGGATTTTTTCTGGTGGGGGGGGGCTGGAGGAGGGGGTTACTCGGGAGAATCTTTCCGTGGAGGATGTTTCTTTGGGGTAAGGGACATTTCTGTGAAGGGGGCGCTGGATTTCCAAGTATTATTTAAAAAACGATCAGAAATTAAATTTTAACAAAATAAGTTTTTTCAACTGAAAGTAAGAAGCAGCATTAGAACTTAAAACGAACAGAAATTATTACGTATATGAGGGGTTTCTCCCCCAAGTCAATACCTCACTCTTTACACTACAGTTTTTTTTAGTACTTTCAAAAGAGCTATCTATTCTAATTAAACGGCCTTTGTGATTCAGGGGTTTGTGAAATAATTTTTGTTTTTAACTTTTAACGTAAAGAGCGTGGTATTGACTGAGGGGAGAACCCTCTCATATACGTAATAACATATACGTAATATAAAAAGCAATAAAAGAAACAAGCGATACGGCTCAATAGTAATCGAAACTTTTAAAAACGGAATTTTGATGTCAATAAATGTATTAAAAGAATGGGCTTATAATGCTGATTCTAAATATATAAATTTTTTAAGTTTAGTATTACTCATCAAAGGCTACGAGCCTGAGAAAATTTACCTGATTTTTTAAAGAGGGGGAAACATCCCCTACAAGTGAAAGAATTTTAATGAAAATCACACCGTCAGATTCAGCGTATCAGAAAACCCTATTTACATAGGTTTCAAACTCATATCTACAAAAATCTGCAACTTTTTATTTTTTGCCAGAATAAAAATATACAAATATAGAAGTTCGTTACGTAAATTAATTTGTACATTACGTCAGAGCCAAATTAAGAGACAGCCATTTAGCAATAGAAAAGTAAAATTTTTATGCAAATTTTGTTTACTTATTCAATGACGGTGAGCCAAAGTAAAAGCTGCATTAACTAAAAACCTCTACAGTATGGTTCTCTGATACGCTGAATCTGATGGTGTGAGTTTCATTAAGGTTCTATGACTTTTAGGGAGGGGGGTGGTGTTTCTCTTTTTTCGAAAATATGGAAAATTTTCTCAGGCGCTTAACTTTTGATTAGTAAAACTAAACCTAATGCAAGAACTAATAAACTTGAAATCAGCATAAAAATCGGATTCTTTTGATTTATCTATTGGTATCAAATTCCTTTTCTTAGAGTTTCGGTTACTATTGAGCCGGGTTGCTCCTTACTTACAGTTCGTTACCAGGAACTGTTTGAGCCAGGCTTTTTGGCAGCTAGCCTCAAAAGTATTTTTGTGATTGTTTGTGAATGTCTATTGTTTTTCTTTAAATATTTTGTAAGGTCATTTTTGATTAAATTTGTGTACAAAGCATTTAGTGCATTTAGTCCTTATTTACGGAAATATTGTTATTAATCTTAAGTCTGATTTCAATTGCTTCTCGGACTACCTGTTTTATGCCTAGGTCATTGCTAATATGGGCAACCGAGTCAAACTCAAAACGAGCAGAAATTAACATGATTAGGGCCATTGGCGTAGGGATGGAGAGGCAGGGGGGCAGCTACCCCTAGACCTTCAAAATTACATTAGATATTAGTTTTACCTGAGGAGGGGGTTTCCAGGGGTGAAAGTTTCAGGGGGGAATTTTACAGATTTTTTCCAAGGAGACGGACCGGACAGAATTCGAACTGTAACGTAAAGAGCTAGGTGTTGAGGAGGGAGACAATAGATATTGATGACAATACTAAACTAACATAACCACAAAATTCCACATTATTACATAGAAATACCAAAACCATAAGTTAGGTTAGATTAGGTTATGTTAGGTTGGCCTATGACTAACCTAACCTATACTGACCGCTTTTCAGGAGGTTAGTTTCCACATTGTATAAATTTACTGTCCACTTTTTAAGGGGTTACTCGCGTCATTGTATACCTGTCCTGAATTTCCTACCAGTTCTTCAGTAGATTAATTCCTGTATGATGGACCTGTATTGATTGAGGTAGAATAGTTAGTTGACTGTTTGGGGTTTTCAAACTTAGGTTTTTTAACGTTTCATAGGTGTTTAATTCCCGAGTCTTATTACTTGAGAAGTTAACTTTAGTATTTCGTGGTTTGACGTGCCTGAAATCATGAATTAAAATAGTTAATTGGCTGTTTGGGGTTTTCATACCTACGTTTTTTAAGATTTCGTGGGTGTTTGACTCTTGTGGTTCATTATATGAGATGTTTACGTTGGTATTTCGTGGTTTGACTTGCCTGAAATCATGAATTAGAAGAGTTAGTTGGCTATTTGGGGTTTTCAGACCTACGTTTTTTAGATTTTTGTGGGTGTTTGGTTCCTGGAGTTTATTATTTGAGAAGTTTACTTTAGTATTTCGTAGTTTGACTAGCCTGAAATCATGAATTAGAATAGTTAATTGGCTGTTTTGGGTTTTCAGACTTAGGTTTTTTAAATTTTCGTGGTTGTTTGTTTCCTGGAGTTTATTATTTGAGAAGTTTAATTTGGTATTTCGAGGTTTGACTTGCCTGTAATCATTAATTAGAATAGTTAATTGGCTTTTTGAGGTTTTCAGACCTACATTTTTTTATTTTCGTGGGTGTTTGACTCCTTTGGTTTTTTAGATTTTCGTGGGTGTTTGTTTCCTGGAACTTAGGTTTTTTAGATTTTCGTGGGTGTTTGTTTCCTGGAGTTTATTATTTGAGAAGTTTAATTTGGTATTTCGAGGTTTGACTTGCCTGTAATCATTAATTAGAATAGTTAATTGGCTGTTTTGGATTTTCAGACTTAGGTTTTTTAGATTTTCGTGGGTGTTTGTTTCCTGGAGTTTATTATTTGAGAAGTTTAATTTGGTATTTCGAGGTTTGACATGCCTGAAATCATGAATTAGAGTAGTTAATTGGTTGTTTGGGGTTTTCATACCTATATTTTTTTTTATTTTCATGGGTGTTTGGTTCCTGGGGTTTATTATTTGAAAAGTTAACTTTAGTATTTCGTGTTTTGACTTGCCTGAAATCATGAATTAGAGTTGTTAATTGGCTGTTTGGGGTTTTCAGACCTGGATTTTTCAGATTTTCGTGGGTGTTTGGCTCCTGGGGTTTATTATTTGAGAAGTTTACTTTGGTATTTCGTGGTTTGACTTGCCCGAAATCATGAATTAGAGTTGTTAATTGGATGTTTGGGGTTTTCAGACCTAGGTTTTTTAAATTTTCTTGGGTGTTTGTTTCCTGAGGTTTATTGTTTGAAAAGTTAACTTTAGTATTTCGAGGTTTGACTTGCCTGAAATCATGGATTAGAATGGTTAATTGGCTGTTTGGGTTTTTCAGACCTAGATTTTATAGATTTTCGTGGGTGTTTGGTTCCTGGGGCTTATTATTTGAGAAGTTAACTTTAGTATTTCGGGGTTTGACTTGCCAGAATTCATGAATTAGGATAGTTAATTGCCTGTTTGGGGTTTTCAGACCTATGTTTTTTAGATTTTCATGGGTGTTCGGTTCCTGGGGTATATTATTTGAGAAGTTAACTTTAGTATTTCGTGTTTTGACTTGCCTGAAATCATGAATTAGAATAGTTAATTGGCTGTTTGGGGTTTTCAGACCTATGTTTTTTTATATTTTCGTGAGTGTTTGGTTCCTGGGGTTTGTTATTTGAAAAGTTTACTTTAGTATTTCGAGGTTTGACATGCCTGAACTCATGAATTAGAATATTTAATTGGTTGTTTGGGGTTTTCAGACCTAAGTTTTTTAGATTTTCATGGGTGTTTGGTTCTTGGGGTTTATTATTTGAAAAGCTAACTTACGTATTTCGTGTTTTGACTTGCCTGAAATCATGAATTAGAGCTGTTAATTGGCTGTTTGGGGTTTTCAGACCTAGATTTTTTAGATTTTTGTGGGTGTTTGGCTCCTGGGGTTTATTATTTGAGAAGTTTACTTTGGTATTTCGTGGTTTGACTTGCCTGAAATCATGAATTAGAGTTCTTAATTGGATGTTTTGGGTTTTCAGACCTAGGTTTTTTCAATTTTCTTGGGCGTTTGTTTCCTGAGGTTTATTATTTTAGAAGTTAACTTTAGTATTTTGAGGTTTGACTTGCCTGAAATAATGAATTAGAATTGCTAATTGGCTGTTCGGGGTTTTCAGACCTAGATTTTTTATAATTCCGTGGGTGTTTGGCTCATGGGGTTTATTATTTGAGAAGTGTACTTTAGTATTTCATGGTTTGAAAAACACATATCTAGCTAATTGATGAATTTTAGACATGAAAATTATGGATATAATGAAAAATATTAAGTAATCTTGTTTAATACATTTATTGAACACCCCTGAGTATATTCATGAGGGAAAGGATATATGGACCGAGTGGGAGCTCACCGAAAGTGAGGAGCTTCTTCTGTGTAAACCTGCCATTGATACTACAGATAATGACGATGTGGTAGAAGTCCATTATGCTTAAGGTAATCTATCATATGCTGTAATGCTGATAATATGAGTAATGCTGATGTTCAAATAATCGAAGAAGATGTCATATATTTAAAGACTAATATAAATATTGATTTAACAATGGAATAAAAATATTTAGAAGAATTATTTTTTTTCTATATTTGATAGAAAACTTGGCTGTGGACTGATAGCACTCTAATGGGATGATCTAACCAAACTGAACTATTCATGTACAGAAGTCTTTGCTGGTATCCTTACTCTATGAATATCTATTATGAGAAACTTAAGACAGTACAAACAAATTTATTGTATGGTTACGATATAAAACTCATTAAGCATATCAATAATTAGATTTATCGTTAAATGATATATGAGATCTCTTCCATCCCGATTTTCGATGTTTAAAATCCATTCCATAGAATAATCTCTTATGTTGTCTCTTAAAAGACCACTTTTTATCTTCTCTTAGATCATTTTCATAATAATATTCAGTGTTATATCTTGCACTATGCACATTTTTCTTTGAGTTTTCATCACTGTCTTTTATACTATATTTTGAGATATCTCTGTAGACACAGCCCTCTTTTCTCTGTCTCTTCTTTCGATCTTCCTTTTCTACCGTATCAAAACTTGTTTTATGCGAGCTTGCTTGCAATCTGTATAAATTTCTCTCCACGTCATCTATGCTTTTTTTCCTCATTTCCTCCAGATTTTTCTCCTCTATCTCTGCGTCTGCACTGGCTAAACATGTAGTAGGTTCATGAGAATACTCAAAATCAAAATATTGACCGTTACATATAGAACAGTCACAAAAAAACGATATTTCTAACTCAATTTGTTCATTCATATTATCACACTGCTAAAGAAATATAGAGTACATAATACGTATATGTGGACGGGATTACTGCTCCATTGTAATTATAATTTTATTACGGATCCTGGGTCAATTATTTTATTGTAATGAAAGTTGATAATCTTGGCTGTAACATCAATGGAATAAAAATATGT
Source organism: Artemia sp. Kazakhstan ARC1039 (assembly GCA_029168905.1). NCBI lineage: Eukaryota > Metazoa > Arthropoda > Branchiopoda > Anostraca > Artemiidae > Artemia > Artemia sp. Kazakhstan ARC1039. The sequence continues at coordinate 18,810 of JAQQPU010007242.1, forward strand.
TGCGATATATGAAAAAGGAATATTAAATAAATTTGTTTCGGAATGAAGCCAAAATTGTTGTGAAGTACAGCTATATTAGGAACGGATTTGTTGTAATTGAGATCACTCCTTTACGCAATATTTTTCACACTTCAAATCAAATCGACAGAGATTGTGACAATTGAATTGGGGCCCTTTCTAAAATCAGGGTGGAGCAATAGCCCCAGCCAGCCTCTTCCCCCAAATGACGCCTCTAATTATGCTATAATTTAGTTTTACAAGCTACTTGGACCATTTGCTTTTGAGTCCCAGTAGTTTTATCTTTTAATTGGATTGTTGACGTCATCTAATTATAATTGTTTGAGTAGATGGCAGTTAGCCTTTGACGGGTATGTCGTACACATCTCCTAATTTTAGATAGTTTTTATGTATACTTAAATATAGATATATAAAATTTAGGGGAATTGACCTAAAGAGTCTTCAGGGTATAAAGCCTTAGCCTTGAAGTTTGGAAATCTTCAACAGTCCAGGAAACAAAAACCAAAGACGAAAGATGAAATAGTTTTAGGAAACGTTTTTAGAGGCTATAGTATGGATCAACCATTAAAAAAAAGGATATACTTTTTGGGATTGGCACTAATTTTTATAGTCATTTTGACGTCTTTAAAGACTTTAGACTGTATAGCAAAAATAAAATGGGCAAATTTAAACATAAAAATTGAATCCGAAATGGTTTTATACCCTAACTAGAAACAATTTCAAACCTTTTAATTTTCTAAGAGTCACAAATTCCAAAACAAATAATTTCTAAAGGGAGAAAATAAGCCACTTATGTATTATACGAGAAACACTGAAGAAGTGAAGTTTGATTAATGCTAATGAAATAAGACTCATATCCCAGGGGTAGGAAGCCTGAAACTAAGTGAGATAGAATTTGCTTACTCAGGCAGGAAGAATGGGGTACAAAGACAGGGAGTAGAGCTCATGATGAATAAGGAAGCTGCTAAGTTTTGTTTAGGCTGGGAAGTTATTAATAATATAATACTAATTGTTCATTTTATGACAAAAAAGTTCAGGGTATCAGTTATAGTGGTATATGCCCCTGTAGAACGGACTGACGGAGATACTAGTGACTCAGATGAATTTTACTTACCGTTACAGGAGCAAATAGACAGGGTCCAAGTCAGAAATATGATGTTTTACTAGGAGATTTCAACACCCAGGTGGGTAGAAATAGGGATAGATGGTATCCTAGCCTAGGTAAATTTGGTGTAGGAAAAGAAAACAGTAATGCATACAGACTTTTGCAATTTTGTAGGTATAACAATCTAGTTATAACCAACACGGTGTTCGGTCACAAAATAGCTCATTAGTTAACATGGTATTCACGTGATGGTAAGACAGCAAACCTTATTGATTATTTTATAGTAAACTGAAGACTGGCAGGATCAATACAGGACACTAGGGTATATAGGAGTGTTGTTATTGATGTTAAAACTAAAGATCACCATCTGGTAGTGTCAAGGCTTAATTTAAAGCTCAAATTTCGAAAGGGTAACTACCTTCCGGGACGTTATGATGTTGGCAGACTCCAGGATGAGAATTTGAGAGAAACTTTCCAGAATACTAAACTTGAGAGTTTAAAATTTGATAATGCGGAAGATGGGTGGAATCATTTTAGAAAAATAATTTGTGAAGTTGCTGAAGGTGTCATAGGGAAGAAAGCTAGGACTGCAGATAAGGATATTAATGAAAAAGCTTTATGTTTAATAGAAAGGAGAAAGGACTTGTACAAAAATTATCTGAGTTATAGATCATATGAAAACAAAAGGAATGTAAAGAAAGTGGAGAAAAAATTAAAATATGAACTAAGGAGGTGTGAAGTAGAGGCAATGGATAAAATTGCCGAGGATCTGGAAGATGCAGCTAGACGGCATAATAGTAAAATATTGTACTGGCATGTAAACAAATTGAGAGGGAGCAGTCAATGCGCACTTGGCCCAGTTAAAGATAGGAATGGGGCCATAATTACCGATAAGGAATAAACTAAAGAGAGATGGGCCGAACATTTTAAGAATTTGCTTAACCGAGATAGAGTTGAAGGAAGAGATATAGAGGAAAATGAAAAAAGTTTGTGATATCTTGGACGTGAAGGAAGATTTGCTTTGTGAGGAGAAATTAGTGACAGAACTAAAAGCATTAAAAAATAATAAGGCTCCAGGTGCTGATAGGGTAGTAAATGAGTTTTTTTTAAATATGGTGGCTCTGAGGTTAGTAACAAGTTACTGAAGATTAAGAATACGATTTTTGAAAAAGGAGAAGTACCAAATGATTTTAGGAAAACCTTAATTTAGCTACTTTATAAGAAAGGGGATAAAAGTGAGTGTGGTAATTATCGAGGCATTAGTCTGGTCTCTGTAGGTAAGAAATTACTTAGTAATATGATACTTTTTAGACTGAGAGATGTCGTAGACAAAGTTTTAAGAGAAGAACAGTACGGTTTTAGAAAAGGTAGAGGATGCGTCGACCAAATTTTCACTCTTAGGTTAATAACTGAGAAGTGCCTGAGTTGTCAAACACCTTTGGTCCTCAGTTTTATAGATTATGAGCAAGTGGGCTGTGTTCTATCTCCCTTTATATAGATTATATTGATGTATTTTGTATTAAGGAGCACAGGAAAGGCAATGGGAGACCACGGAATCAAATGGGGAGGAAAAAATCTCCTGGACTTAGATTATGCTAATGATTTAAGCATCCTATAGGAAAGTGTGAGCAAAATGAATGACCTTTTAGAGGTTTTGCGAGTTCAGTGTGCTAGAATAGGTTTGACAATTAATGTTAAGAAGACTAAGTCACTAAGGCTAGGAATAAATGAAGATGAAAAGGTGACGTTGGGTAATGAAAAGATTGACCAAGTGGGAAGCTTCACTTACCTTGGTAGTATTATTAGTAAAGATGGTGGGATCTGTGAAGATGTTAAAAGTAGAATAGCCAAGGCTCAGGGTGTTTTTTCACAATTAAAAAAAGTTTGGAAGAATATGAAGATAAGTCTGAAAACCAAGATTAGATCATTTGAAGCTACAGTGATGAAATTAGTCAAATATGGCCTTAAAGCATGGACGCTTCGAAAAGCGGATGAATATTTGCTAGATGTATTCCAGAGAAATTGTTTAAGGATTTTTCTGGGTACCCGGATGACTGACCATATTTCAAACAATAGGCTGTACAAAAAATGTGGTTCAATACCGTTCTCTAGGGCTATAATGAAAGAAAGGCTGAGATGGCTAGGGAACGTTGTGCGGATGAAAGATGACAGATTGCCGAAGATTGCTCTTTTTGACCAACTGTCTAGGGCTAAACGGAAATCAGGTCGTCCTCATCTGGGGTGGGAGGACGTCATAAAGAAAGATTTAAAGGAAATGGGAACTTCGTGGGAGGGTGTAAAAAGGGAGGCTTTGAATAGATTGGTATGGAGGAGGAGCGTGCGTAGCTGAGTTGGCCTCAGGTGGCTTGGTTCTTCTGTGAGTTGTTAGTAGTAATAGTAGTAGTAGTAGAAGTAGTAAAAGAATAAAACAAACACTGGTACCACTCTAACTTGCTTAAAGATTTCTCCAATATTTCTCTGTGGCCGTATATTCAATCTTTTTCACAAGCTCGTCAGATCAGACTGGTTTGCATAATCAATTAGGAGAGAGGTTTTGTTAACATTTTTATATTTGTTTGAAATGAAGCTAAGTTTGCACTCAGATTCTTGACTTCGGTTTGTGATTCCTTCACGCTTGTTTAAATTTGCGCATATTTAGTTTCAAGGGTTCCAGTTTCTTTCTATTCTCGTCCATTTTTTCCGCATTTTCGGTTTCTATTAGTAAGAATTTGAGTGAAATTTATTTCCAATGTCTGTCATTTTGGGTGCAATTGGTTGCTGAACACTTCCTTCTGGTTCTTCATCCTCATACCAAAACTAGAAAATATAAGTTGCCTACCTGAATTTGCATCTAATTTTACACACGCAAGTGTAAATCCTGTTTTACGTTTGCCGTTTTAATGGCACGGTTAACAACAATATTATTCCTAAGTAGAAATTCTTTTGAATCCTGAAAAAAAAATCTATCCCCACCACTGCACATTAATACTGCAGAGGCACAGATCCTGACGTCTTATTCGGTCATATCAGGTTAGCAACAGACAAAACAGACATACGAGACAAAACGTGTAGGCCCCCTAGCCCCCTACCCTCCCATAAATGCGTTTATCATTTTAACACAAAGAACGATTATTGAAATTTTCGAACCTCTGGACACCCGAGATAAAACACGTCCCCTTTTTTTCACTATAAACTGTAACAATTTAAATTAAATGCTCTGCACATTTTGTAACAATCTATGTAAACAATTTAAATTTTATAGGATTTTTGGCCTTTACCCCAGGGGTATTGAGTCATTTCATTCCCGGAGTGACAATTATTGCTTTTGACTATTCTTAACAAAATAGCCTCCTTAAAATTTTGATCCAGTGTCATGTTACGGGGGACGGGGATAGAAAATCAGGGCAACGAAAAGGGGTTGGTTGCCCTCCAACGATTTTCGACTCTTAGCAGCCGTGCCTCCGAAGCGTTTTAAGTTTACCGTTAATTGGATGTAGCCACTTCCCCCAATCCCGAAATACAACTTGCTGCAAGCTAGGTAGTTGCGAGCGCTGCTTCTTATATAGCAGTATTTTTAGGTACGGTAGGATCTTGTAGAAGATTCTTCAATACTTGCAATCAACAACATACTGACTTACTTTACGGATACCAACATGATAAACAAATGACCTATAATGTATTCTAGAGCTATTCATATTAAACATTTGGACTATGGGTTTTATGGTGTGAAGCCGTGAATTTGTATTTTTGTAACCTTTGAAGCCTGTTTATCAAATTTTATATCATTATTCAAAATAAAGTACAAGATCTACAACTGCTCCAATGCACTAACAACCTGTGAATCAATATGACATGGTCATTAAGACAGAGGCGTCATTTAGGGAGGGCTAGCTGGGGCTATAGCCCCACCCTGATTTTGGGAGGGGCCCCAAATCAATTGTCACAATCTCTGCCGATTTGATTTGAACTGTGAAAATAAATTGCGTAAAAAAGTGTTCTCAATTAAAACAAATCCGTTTATAATATAAGCTGTACTTCACAACAATAAATTGTGGGCTTTATTCCCAAACACATTTATTTAATATTCCTTTTTCATATATCAGACATATTTTCATTGCATTGGTGTTACAGCCACGGTGACCAACTTTCATTACAATAAATTAATTGACCCACGACCCGTAATAAAATTATAAATTACAATTATGATGGAGCAGTGACCTCCTCTTATATACTCTATATTTCTTTGGGACTGTTTGTGAATATGTTCTGACTCTTTTTTGAGTCATGTGTAACTCAGGTCTTCTCTGTTTCTGGACTTGGTAAATAAAACACTATTTTGTACAACGGCGGACTTTTTACGTTCCTAGTAGCCACAGACGTGTTATCATTAATAGAAGCCAGACCGTATGGGATTTTGAAATTTCCTTGGGCCTTTTCTTCTTTGCCTCCAGTCAACATGTTAAATTTGATATTTGATTTCATTCAAAATAATTATTTCATGAATTTTGTTTCTCGAATTGTCTTGAAATTTAGCTTCTTGAATTTTGAAAAAAATCAAAGTGGAAATTTTCGACCAGTATTTTTTTAATTTCAGGAAAAATAAGAAAGTCAACAAAAATGTATTTTATAAAAGGACAATTCAAAGAATCGATAAAGATCTTATAGAACGATACTTAATCTCACACATCAAAGATCGTAAACAAAACGAGAATATGAAAAAGGAAAATATTTGTTAATAAGACAATTCTACTCCAAAAGGAGCGCCCTAGCTACGCTTCGAGTTAAACTGAGATAGACCTTTGCAACCGCCTCGATTGACCAAAACAAAACCAGTTGACGTTTGCTTTCGCTTGGATTGACACCAAACTAAATAATGAGTAGTTACGATACAATAGTGACCAGACTATTGTACAACATACTAGATGGAGATTATGATCGTGAGAAATGTAGAAGGTAATATATAGCGCTTACTCAGGGCCAGGACCGTCAAGAGAAGCCCAAACTCAAGAAAAGAGGATCGCAATAGCTGGTATGTATTATTTAACATACACTGCCTTCAATTAATAACCAGTTACAACATTTGGCTGATAACTTTAAAACGGGGAGAATTGGTTGGTTTGTCTCAAAATGGCAGTCAATAACCAGGTATTGGAATATTGTAGTTTCAGGTTATAAGACAGAATGTGAGAAAACAAAATTGAAAGTTTTAAAAATAAAGAACACAAGTTTTACTTTTGAGGAATTACATGTTATAAGAAAACAAGTGTATATTTGATGGCACAAAGGTCTTGCTGTTAATGCGTCGAGTTTAGAACAAAGGAAATACTTTGTATTTCTCATGTTTTGACGGTCCCGAAGGAAAATGGTTCTTCATGATTTATGCTAAATTTTAAAAAGCGTTAAATACGACCATTTTAAAATGGATAGTGTACAATATACTGTTTAATTAATGACAGAAAATTGTGACCTGGCCTCTATAGACCTTATCGATTTATATTATTCATGCCCTGTTGATTTCATGATCGCATATGGTTTTGTTCTGAAATATATTGTTGCTATGCTTACACATTTTTGCCAAATGGGTTATCAATACCCTGAGGGTTCTAATGAAACTCTTTAATCCCGCTTCTCAGTTCTCCCTACTCTGACGAAGGGGTTATTTATTAGCCTTGTTTTCAGGCTCAGCGGGTTCGAACACGGGTTGTTCTCGTCTAGTGCATCAAGCGTTTTCACAAAGCGGGTTCTCAAGGAAAACACGGCGTTGAAACTTCAAAGATGAAAACGCTTGATGCTAAGGAATAGAATTACCCTCTCAATTACTCCGACTATGTGTCTTAGTTTTTTTCTACAATTAGCCATATATATGAACAAAGAAGTTTGTTCATTTCAATGAACAAACTTCATGTGCTGTGAATTCAGGGTGGTTAGCCATTTTTGAATTTACCGCCAATGAAATCAGAACTCGGGTTTGAACCTGGTATTTCTACGGGTTCCAGATTCAAGGAATCTGGGTTCAAACATGGGGAGAACCCGGCAGCTGAGAACACTTAGAAGCGGATTCCTGTTGAACCCGCAACCCTAAAAACGCTTGATGTAGAACTCGATAGCAACCCGTGTTTGAACCCGGTGCCTGAAAACGAGGCTATTATCAGTTGTTTACATGGATGACTTACTCATTCTGGAAAGGTTACTTTTAGAATGTCAATACAACTTCCGGAAACAGTGAAATTACTGTCAGAGTTGGGGTTTGTGATTTGCCAGAAAAAGTGAGTTCTTATTTCAAGTCAAAATACTGTTAGATTCATGATCAATGCGTGTTTTCTTGTCGGAAAGAAAAACTAAAAAAAAAAGTATAAGATTCGGTTTCAAAGTTTATTAGTTGAGAATTGACTACGATTAGAGAATTGGCCGAAACTCCAGGCGTTCTTGTTTCAACCTTTCCAGCAGTGGATACTGATCGAAGAGCGAATCTTGGCTCTCGGAGCCCCGAGTTTCAAACTCGTGCTCGATATGGCTCTCAGAGCCCTGAAATTAGTTCTAGGAACGTAAGATCTAGCTCTCGGAGCCCAAAAATAGGTTTTAGAACCACCAGAACTGGCTCGCCGTGCCCCATGAAAATCCATGACAAAGAATGACAGAAAGCGGAAGGCTTCTCCAGAAAAACCCAAAGGCAAAAGATTAAAAGAAAGCATGTCAAATACCGGTATATTTTAACAAGGTTTCTGAAGAGCGCTCTGGTAAAAAGGAGGGGGTCCCAGGCCCATAAAAACTTGCCAAAATTGTAAACATAGTTTTTTTCTGAGGCTCTGGAAATAGGGAAGCTAAAGGATTTATTTGAGAGCCACCCTAGGCCTACGAATACCAATGAAATTGTTGTTCCCAAGGAAAATTGAGAAATTTGGGCTACTTTTTCATCACAGGCTAAACAGAGGAATGCTAAGGCCCTTCATGTGCAGCGAACTATTGTCCACTCAACCTTTTGTATTTTAGAGGTAGTAAATGCGATTCTTCAGCTTGGAAATCGTGACATTAAAGAAAGGGTCGTCAAAAACCTAACAGATACAGCTCACATGCTTGGCCTCACCGTTTAAGATCTCAGTCTAAAAATACATTATTCGTTGAAATTCAAGTGAGTTCAGATCCCACGGTAGCATTAGTCTTATGCGCTCCTGAAGCCGAAGTGACGAAGGTCTTCCTGTCACTTGCAGGGCCAAAAAACGTGCAAGGGGGCCAACTGTTATTGCCGCTGACAGAATGAGCCCCTTGTCCAAACTATCGCAGAAATTAGGATCCTTGTTTTACCGGAAAGCAAAGTTGTGGAAAGTTCGAGTACTAAAACATTCACGGGGTGATTTTGGGGCCAAGCTTACTTAAACATCCGATGTTAGTTCGGAACTGCAGCGGTGATTTGATATTGCCAATCATTCTTCTAAAACAATCGAGCCTAAATCAGTTGACACACATTTGCGTAGTGATGCATGGGAACTAGGCTAGGTACTTGTGGAGGAATATTCCATGAAAACAGCCACAGATAAATGGTCCTCAGAAGAAATGTGATTTTACATCAATGCCTTAGAAATAAAAGCTGTTTATCTGGGATTAAAAAGTTTGCCTAGGATAGCAAAGACATGTATGTTCGGCTGCGTTCAGAAAATGCAGCCACAGTGGCATACAAAAATAAAAAGAGATCAAAACCTGAGTTTAGTAATTATTTTGCAAATAAGGTCTGACAGCTAGCATTGCAGGGAAAAGGGTGGATATCTGCAGAATATTTGCCCGAAGTCACTTAATATCACTGATAACGGATCACCAAAATTTGATAATGAAAGGAATGGGAATTGGATTCCGGAATATTTGAAATGTAAACTTTTTGGTATCTCAGTGGATAGACATTCATATGTGGTCAACAAGTTAAAATTTTCAGATTAAACCATTTTTTCTTGGAAAGCAGATCTGTAATATTCTTTTGTAGATGAATTTGCAATGAGTTGGAAGCCTCATTTCTTTTACGTATCCCCCCCCCCTCTTTGGCTTGATTCTGAATTACCTTCAGAAGGTAGGAACGGATCAAGCAACTAATATTTTGATCTTTCGAAAATGGACCAAACGAGTCCTTTATCTTTTACTATTAAGGCTTTTAGTATGAATTCCCAAACTTCTACCAGGCGATAATTCTACCTTGTCTCTCCTTAAAAAAAAAAAAAAAAAAAAAAAACTGACCTTGTACCATCCATTGTTCAAAGCGTTACGTCTAGAAGCGTGTGTCGTCTCTGGCAAGGTTTTTTTTTTTCACCAAGGAAATTCTCCTTCCATATTCGATATCATCATGGATGGATGGTAGGATTCGACTAAGAACGGGGTTCACATTAAAAACGGATCGATTTTTGTGGAAGAAACGGGATCCAGCCCCTGTAGGCAACTCTACCGGAGATCTTGACCTTTTTTACGGAACATTTTTTCTCAGGTGTCGGATACAGCGCTATTAATACTACAAGCAGTACTTTATCGGCAATTTTACCAAGCATTCAGTTGGGCAGTATTCAAATCACAAGAAGTTCATGAGCGCTGTCTTTAATAGAAGGCCTGCTCTTCTCAAGGTTTCTAGTATCCGGGATGTAAAACGTATATTCAATCTCCTTACATTACCAGCTTTGTATATCGAAATTCTTTCAACCAAAGACACAAACACCAATATTAGCAGTTTTATTGGTTTTATCGGCTTGTGAAAGAGTTTAGTTGTCTGGCTAATTCTTCAATTAACAATATGACGATGACGTCAATTAACAATAACAACCACAATGACGATGGAAGTTTTTTTGCTTTTTAAATCCATGTGTTGTTAAAAACAACGAAACGTGAAACCATAAATTAATCGTTAACACCGGCCTTTCGAAGAGTCTTCCCTGCGTCTGCTGACGCATCTAGCTAGTTATATTAGAATGACATCATATTTGAATAGAGACGACGCATTTTTTCTTGCATACCGTAAGCCTCATACTGCTGCGTCTAAGTAATCCTTTTCTAGAAGAATCAAAGAAGTGCTATTTCTTGCAGGAATAGATCTCAGTGTTGCACTCATAGATCTCAGAATGGTGCTCATAGCACCAGATCTGGCTCAACGTCCCACCTTAAAGCAAGAGTAGTTGGTGTGGATCAAATTGTAAGATATGTGAGCTGGACAAATGTGAAAACGTTAGCAAGGTTCTACGATAAACCAATTGAAAGTGGACAACAGTTATTTTTTTTTTTTGAAATTACTCATTTTGTTTTGTTACATTTGAATTATCTTACTATAAATTAATTTTTGTACAGCAGCCTCTTTTTACGAAGTCTATTATTGATAATTCGCGCTGGTTTAGCTCATAATGAACTTTAAAATCTCAGTTTAACTCAAAGCGTAGCTAGGGCGCTCCTTTTGGAGTAGAATTGAGAACTTAAACGAAAACTTACCAAGTTTGAAGTTTGATTGTAATTCTACTCCAAAGAAGGAGCGCCAGCGTAGCTGAGAGTTCAACTGCCCTCCCAATTTCCCTTCCGGTTGAACTCAGCGTTTCATCATGAGCTTAACCACCGCATATTATAATGACTTTAAAATACTGGTTTTGTTTTAGTCAATCGAGGCGATTGCAAAGGTCTATCTCAGTTGAACTCTCAGCTACGCTGGCGCTCCTTCTTTGGAGTAGAATTACAATCAAACTTCAAACTTGGTAAGTTTTCGCTTAATTTCCCAATTAAAAATAAATTGTACCAATTTATGTAAGGCCACTCCATGGCGTAATTTTCATTTTCATCCAACGTCATTTTGTGGGATTTCAGGCTATTTTTCAAAATTTTCACAAATTTGTTTTTGCAATGAACTTTTATCATTAAGGTCAATAGAAACAATAGTTACTATTCCTGAATCAGCTTCAAATGACGATTCTTCAGCACTTGAGTTTTTTTTTATAAGGCATTTTTCAATTTTCGGCTACTACGGGCTATGCTTGTTCTTTATTAGGTTGCCCCTAAGGGGACAACTATGAAGACGATCTTTATTTCCTTAATACCGTGTTAAACATAACAGCAAACAACAAATTTATTCAAGAACAGCAAAGTCATAAAGTATTTCCACATTTTCTTAATTACTAAGATACCTAATGATCGTGCTTTTTTTTAGCTAATTTTTTTTAGAAAGTAAACTTGGGGATTTGATCTGCCGTTCTGAGAACCTTAATGAATAGAACTGTGCTTTTGATTGAAAACAAGATGAAACAGGGTAATAGCAGTTTCATAATAGAAGGAGAAGTATTGCAATTACTAAGTGCATTGAAACCCACAAGTAAATGGACGTCAAAATCTATCGAAGAATATGAACTTAATCCCCATGTAAAAGAGTTGAAAGATGTACGTGTGCGGATAATAAAGGATCGACAAATTTCGGAAAAATTCTTAAGTGAAGTACTTTTGCCGTTCCTGAACGTCATTATAGCTGAAAATATGCCTTTGTCAATAAGAAAATTGGCTTTAAACTCCATTGTTAAATTCATAAGACTCGGATTAGTAGATCCATCCACACCGAGATGTACAAAGGCTGTGCAAAGAATTTTACAATATCTTTCTGACATCTACCTTGATAGAAGAGTTGGTGATTCGTTACATGAGGAAGCATTGTCAGTTTTAGAGAATTTAGTCTATCGTATGTTTGAACATCTTCCTACTTACCCGCCAGACATTCATATTCAGGATTCCGAAATTCCCCATGAAGGGGTAAAAATGTCGGTTGAAAAAGAGGATAGTGAGAAAGTGCAGAATCATGCAATTTTGTGTAGCCAAGAAGCTAGTAGCCAGCAAAAGGATGTTGATGAAGACTCTAAGCTTTCTACCCTAAAATCTGATTCAACTTTGAGAGCAGATCAAATCCCTAAATTACATTTTGAAAAGCACACTGATGGTGTATCGAACATTAGAACAGTTTCATTTGATAGTAAAGACACTAATTATGGAGGAACCACAATTGTTGAGCCCAAATTATCTGTAGAGCTTGCGAATTCAAGGGGAAAACAGCTCATAGTTGATGATAATTGTGTCCAAGAGAGTGAAGGAAGCCTTTCATATGGATTACCGTTTCTTGTTGAAACACTAAGCTGGTTCGTCTCGTTAATCGATCCCACTAGCAAAAACAACTCAGATGACACTATTGCCATCGGACTCCGGCTTATTACTGCCGCAGTTGAAAGTGGAGTCGATCATTTCGCAGCCATTCCAGCCGTGATGAGTATAGTAAAAGATAGTCTCTGCAAAAATTTGTTATTGTTACTTAGGAAAGACGAAAATCAGATTTCTACTTGTTTCGTTCAGGTCAGTTATCTTCTTTTTGAAGCATTACGGAGTCAATTGAAAATGGAGTTTGAAATGTACCTTTCAACTTTGGGTAAGATAATAACATCATCAAACTCTAGAGTAACTGTGGAAGCGAGGGAACTAGCCCTAGAAGGACTAGTGCAAATATGGAAACTACCAGGTGTTGTAACTGAAATGTATTTAAGTTACGATTGCGATACAAATTGTCGTAACTTACTTGGAGATACGATAGACGTTTTGCAAAGAATAGCTTCCCCAGGCTCGGATATTTTACCTATCAATGTAATGGCATTTAACGCTTTAATGTATGAGATTGATGAAATCAACGCTCGTTGTCGGAAAAGAGCTAACAGTACATCAAAAATGCGTTCAGAAAATATAGCTGAAACTGAGATTGAACGGTACCAACCGCGTTTCAGGGTCTCGCCCAATCTACCCACTCCTCAGCAAATTTTGGAGTCCATTAAAAAAAAAAGAGTTTTCATATCTGCTGCTAAGAAGTTTAACCTTGAACCGACGAGCGGGATTGAGTTTTTGCAAGAACAAGGGCTTTTATCCACCCCACTAGATCCAAAAGAGGTTGCCATGTTTCTTCGTGACAATTCTTGGCTTGAAAAAAAAGTCATCGGTGAATATTTAAATGATCGAAACAATTTGGAAATGCTCAATGGCTTCGTAATGTCTTTCGACTTTTCAAATAAACGTATTGATGTGGCTTTGCGAAAATATCTTGAGTGTTTCTGTCTTCCTAGAGAATCACAAGATATCCATCACTTTTGTCAAGCATTTGCGAAGTTTTGGTGTCAGTCTACAGGAGAGCTTATAAAAGTTGAGACAGCTACTAGATTAGCAATTACAATTATAATGCTTAACACAAATAAACATTCTACCAAATGTAATATACCACCTATGACCGAGGCTGATTTCGTGAATAATTTGAAAATGGCCAATGACTCTGAAGATTTAGACCAAGAAATACTTATTACTATTTACAACGCAATTAAGAACGAAGAACTCATAATGCCAGTGGAAAAGGATGGATTTGTCGAAGACAAATACCATTGGGAGGTACCGCTACTTAAAAATGTTGGTGGGCCTAGTGGCCATTACTTTCATGTTTCAAACGGTTTTCTTGATCGTGAAATTTTTCAGATGCTTGTTACGGGTCTCATTAGTCAAACTTTTTTTCTACTTTGGAAACAATCAATAGATAGGACGGTATTGCAAAATATTCTGGGTGGATTTGAGAAATGCTTTTTTATTGGTAACTTTTACAAAGTGACTGAAATTATAGATTTTTCTTTAAATACTTTGAGCAAATTTGTCTTAGAACCTTACCCAACAGATTGTGACCATTCGTACGTTGCATTTGCATTTGGAAAGGATATTAAGAAACAGATGGCTCTTAAAGCCTATTTTTCTCTTGTCCGACGGTATTCTAATGCAATTCGAGGGGAGTGGACAAACATAAGCATGTACATCCTAAAGCTTTATAAGGCAAAACTGTTACCGAATAAATTCTGGGAAATAGTCGATATTGCAGAGGACACATCAGTTAAGACTAAACCTCGGGTACTTCTACAAAAAACTAATTGGTCACTTAACACCATTTTATTTATTGACCGATCAAAAGCCTATCAGCTGTCACAATTAGAGGTTGATACCCTTAGAGCATGTGTCCAAGAATGTGGAATCGAAGAACTGCTAAATGAATCGAAACATATGGAAGCTGAAGCACTTGTTGGTTTCGTTAAAGCAATCATTGGAAATTCCTCCAGGCCAGGAGGAACTGCATATTCAGAAAGTAACATCGTCTTCTTTATGGGACTTCTAAGCAAGATCATGGTTCAAAACAAGGATCGTGCATCCCTTGTACTTCCAATCATAACACAGCATTTACATACTTTGATTGTAGGTGCTTGCGCAAGCAGCCAATTCTACCTGTTACATAGATCGGTTAATGTTCTTCTTCATCTTGCAATTCACTTGATTTTAAATGCTGACGTAACCTCCACTGTTTTGCACTCTTTAATTGTATTACTTGAATTAAAAGAGGAAGCTCTAAAAGGAATTTCAAAGACAGTCATATGTGGATTAGACAAACTTTTTAAAACAGGTTTTTACTCTTTAGAGCAAAAAGACTGGACAATCCTGTTAACCCTTCTTGAATTTACCGGTGCTGGGGCTAATTTATCTAAAATAAAATCCCCTTATTTTCTATCAGATCAGAATAAAGACCGAAGGAATTCTGAAACTGGCCATGAGCTCAAAAAGAAGCGGAGTGTTAACTCAGAAGTGCACTCACTAGGCCAAAACATACCATCTGTTAACATAGGAAAAGAAATAGGAGCACTTTCTGTGCCATTAAAGTATATAAACCTAGATAGTGTCGAATTTACCAGAGAATTTTTCCAACCTGACCCCAATACCTTTATGAACTCGGTGGATCTTCTTGAATCAATTATAGAAAGGCAGGAATGTGTTAACCATAGTAATTACCATCTCTTAGTGCATTGCTGTCATATATTTGTAGAAGTCTGTTTATCGAGATTTGCAATAGAAACCAAGGGTAATAATAATACACTAATAAAAACAGAGCTATCAATTCATAGCAACGAAACTGATGAAAAGGAAGATCTTTCATCATCTGCAGCCAGCAAGAAAATGGTTAGCATTTTTTTTATTCTTTTTGAAAAAATCACCAAATTAATGGAAGTGGACGCCAATATTTGGGAAAGGGGACTTTGCCCCACTCTTCAAT
>JAQQPU010007243.1:364-16859 GCA_029168905.1 Artemia sp. Kazakhstan ARC1039
CTCAGAAATGGGGGAACGAAGGGCCTCTGAGCCTTCCCCTTGAGGCAGATCCCATTTATTTTCGATTCTGAGTATTTTTGGTTTTACCTCCAAAATTGACCCTTCACGTTAAAAAATTATCCAATCACTAATTACCCTTTTTTGCAAATGTCAATCAATGAATTCCGATTGTAAAAGCGTGTTTAATCATGTTACCTAACCCACAGTACAGTAATTTGATATGCGTAGCCTACTGCCAGGAACCAGTGGGGGGATCCTTGCTCGTAATTGCTGTACGCTTGAATGTACGCTTGAAATCTATTACACTTTTGAGCATATTCTTGTAGGGTTCTTGTGTAATTCCATGTATTTTTTCATGTACCGTTCAAATCAACAGCAATTTCAATGTATATTTACATGTATATCTCATACTGTGCACACCCTTACTACTGTTAACTGTACTATTTCAAAAAGAAAACATGATGTTAATCATAGCTTTAGGTTCACCAAGGGATATTTTTTCCAACTAAAGGAGTATCATGGTGAGAGCTCTGGGCCTCAGCTGAATAATATATTCATTTTCAGGCTAATATATTCTTTTTACAGGATGAAATCACAAGTGTTTCAAGATAAAATAAGTTGTTATTCTCTTTAAAGTTTCCCATTAAAATGGCAGCAGAACTGGTCTCGAATGATCTTGAATGGGTTGACCAGTTGTTGGAGGAGTGGCTTGATGAAACATCGAACACCGTGCATATGGACAACAATAATAGTACCAACCTACAAGCGAAATCATAATTATTTAAGACTCATACATACCAAAAGAATGGGGGGAGTCAAAGAGTTAGTTGACTTAATAAACCTATACCGTTTCAAGGGAAAATAAGTAAGATGTTGTGAACCTTATTCGATTTTGTTGGGAAGTGGCCCTCCTAGCCCTCAAAATAGAGCTGTAGGTTATGTTTTCAGACTAATAACTGAGACAATTTGGAACATTGTTCGATGATGCTGGGAGGGGGGTTTGATCCTCAAAATAGAGTTGTAGGTCTTGATTTCAGCTTAATAACAGAAACAATTGGACAGTTTTTGAAGATACTTTGTCCCTAAGAGCTTACATACTAATAATATATTCTTTTTACAGGCTAATAAATTTCAATATTTCAGTTAAAAGCGTAACTATTTCAATGGGAGAATACTTCGTCATTATTTTTAGGTTCATCCAGCGACACTATCGCCATCACCATCTAAAGGGGTCA
The DNA here is from genome assembly GCA_029168905.1 of Artemia sp. Kazakhstan ARC1039. Lineage (NCBI taxonomy): Eukaryota > Metazoa > Arthropoda > Branchiopoda > Anostraca > Artemiidae > Artemia > Artemia sp. Kazakhstan ARC1039. The sequence continues at coordinate 1,600 of JAQQPU010007243.1, forward strand.
ACTTTGATGACATGGAGACACCTGTCCTGTCACCACCATGACAATTTTACGACAGTCTCTGTACCCAAATCGAGACGCAACAGCCCCGGAGGAATGTGAACGGGAGACCGTAAATTTATTTAATGTAGGGGTGAATCCGGATTATGTAGCTCCCCCAATTTTGATCTCTAAGCATCTGTAGACAATTTCGGCCTTGACCTCGAATTTTTAGATCACTTGCTACAGTATGTTCCAGCCAGCAAGGTCGAGACGCTACTAGAAGATCAGGTGGGAGTAGGACGAAATGGTGGCGGTTCACCCCCTACATTGCCTGAATTTTACTTGTGTAATTCTGCGTTGCGTAATGTTTATGTATTTAGGGCTGAGTTTGGGGATCCATTCAACATCCTTACAGCTGGTAGTATCTTATCGGATCCTACTTGTACTTGTACTTACTTGTACTTATTGCAAGTTCAAGCCGCATCCAGGCTCATCGTGGCGCCCAGCAGACGACGACATTTTTCTTTCCAGAGATTTCGCTCGAGGGTGACAGCCTCCATAATTTCAAACCAGTAACGATCCCAGCGTCACCCAAATTTTCGGAAACCCCCAAGAGGCTCTAGGTCAGCCTTGGCTGTCGCAAGCCATGTGTTCTTTTGTCTTCCTGCTTTCTTCTTCCATGCTGGTAGTGGAAGGCACTTGAGGCACTTTTTGATAATATGATCTTCTGTTCTCCGCATGGTGTGGCCAAACCACTCCATACGCCTCAGTTTTACAACGTCAGAGACAAATGGGCGCTCCCCACCTCTTCTCCTGGCCTCTTCGTTCAAGACTCTGTCTAAGAGGCGAATGCCTCGTATATATCGCAGGCACTTGTGATGGAGTACGTCCAAGTTTAACGCTTTCGCTGTTTTCAGTGACCAAGTTTCACACCCATAGAGAGGGACTGAGAGTGCCATAGCTTCGTAGACTCGGAGCTTTGTGCGTGAAGATATTTTGCTACGCTTCCAAAGCGAGTTATAAAGCTGCATAAAGACGTTCCATGCTGAGGATATGCGATTCTGGAACTCTTCTGATGATTCCCCTGCTGCATTTATCATTGAGCCAAGGTATTTAAACGACTGAACATCCTCAATTTGACTACTTTTTAGGATCACAGGGGTGTCATCCATCCCAGCTGTCCGCATCGTTTTCGTCTTCGGTAGGCTTATTTGGAGGCCAGTCAAAAGTGCTATGCTTGCTACTTCATTAATCATGACCTGAGCATCTGTAACAGACTCAGCAAGTATATCCACATCATCAGCGTAATCAAGATCCGTGACAGATATGAACGGGCTTAATTCCACACCTTTATACTTGTTGAAGGCCACGAGAATCTAATCAATAACGACGTTGAATAATATTGGTGACAGAATGCACCCTTGACGCACAATCTTTTCAATCGGGACCAGATCCGAAAGCTCACTATCAACTCTAACTTGGGTCTTGGTTCTACCGGAGTATCCCTTCATTAGTCTGTTTATCTTTTCAGGGACCCCGTCCTCCCTCATTGCGACTCATATGGAGTCTTGATGGACAGAGTCAAAAGCCGTGATGAAATGGATAAGGATTTGGATTCTCTCCTGCAGGTGTTTCAGCTAAAGATCTGATCACAGTAGCCCACACCTGGTGTAAATCCTGCTTGGTTGGGTCCTGTTCGGGAATTTGTAGTGTCTCGAAACCTATTTAGAAGTATAATTGCGAATATCTTTGTAGCAATCGGGACGAGGGATATGCCTCAGCAGTTTTTACATTCCATTCGGTCTCCTTTTTTGAAGATGGGGACAATTATCGGTGTCTTCCACTCATCAGGAATGCATTCGTTTTCCCATACATCCGTAACAAGTTCATGGAGCTGATCTGCGGCCGACTCAGGTAGAGCTTTCAGCAGCACAGCCAGAATGCCATCTATTCTAGGACTTCTGTGGTTCTTTAGGATTTTGATTGCCTGGCCTACTTCCTCTTTAGATGGTGGGTCCGTAGACACATTTTCATAAGAATTTTTTTTACGGGCTGGGTGAGGCTGTGGGGTATTGGTTTTTGCTGCCAGTAATTCCTGGTTTCAGCATTTCTTGGAAGTGTAACCGCCACCTTTCGATACGTTTTTCCTTACTTGTGAGCTGTTGCCCGTCTTTCGCTTTAAGCAGGGATATGGTAGATGGATTTTTCTTCCTGATATATTCTCCAAGAATCTGGTAAAGTTTTCTAGTATCATTTGGTGAGGCGGCTTTTTGCACCTCATCGACCAAATTTGACCAGTAGACCTTTCTGTCAGCTCTAGCAGACTTATGATATTCCTGACGCAGCGATTTATATGCAGCGGACTTTTTGCTGGACATCTCCTTCTTCATTGCAGAGAATTTTAGTGTTTTTTCAGAGATCCATTTTTTGGCTTTTCGTTTTACAACTCCGAGGATGTTTGTTGCGGTTTCCTTCACGGGGCCTTTGGAGTTGCTCCATTCAATTCAATTCAAACTTTCTATTTCCTCCGAATACTAAGAGCAAAAAAAAAATAAAGATAATAACCGCTAATCAACAGGCCATAAAATTATTTTAAACTATATAACAACAAGTACGCAAAGGCCTTCAGTCAAAATTACCACGCAAATTAAAACTTCATTCAATAGATAATAAATTAACACTTAAAATTAACACTTCACAAATTAACACTTCATTCAAATATTAAATCAAATAAAATAAATTAAGCTTCGTGCGCAGCTCTATATAAATTATGAGAAAAAATATTTAATTTGGATAAATATTTCTTTTGCTTTTTCTCAAAAACATCAACAGGGTTTTTTATTTTATATGTATTCATTAAAAAAGTATTTGATTCAGATTTAGAAAAGCGGCAAAGGAACTTAGCAAAATTAAAAAATGTAGTTTTTACATCCGCAATATTACTAATTCTAAAAAACGGGAGAAGCGATGAAAAAACTAAAATTTGAGGCAAAGCGACTGTATTATATACCCAAGTCAGTGATTTCCGTGAAAGAAGATCGCGAAGACAAATTACTGCCCCGAAACTAGACGCTATTCTACTTTTAACTACTTTAGAAATAGAAGCACGGCATAGAGCTAAAGTTGGTCCATAAGGCACACCAAGATATAAAAAAGATTCCAAAGGTTTTAAAATACTATCATAAATACGAACAGAAATTTCTGAAATAACGAGATCATTAGCCTTAGGACCAAGAATTAAAAACTGACACTTTTCAGGGCGAAAACGAAGTCCATGCTCACTAAAAACCTTTGCTAAAAAATCTACATTTTGTTGAAATGACTGAAGCGATCGACTCAAAAGGAGTAAATCATCTGCGTAAGCAATCCACGACAGAATATAACATTTACCATAAATAAAAGTCAACTGAATTTGATCAAATAGCCCCGAAACAGTAATATTGAAAATATTACCAAAATATTGAAAATATTACTGTTTCGGGTATAAATATTTTCTCTCTATCTTAGAAGCAGGGTATCCTGATGAGTCGGAATCCTGATCAATACTTTCGGCACCGTCTTGTAGGGTGGCGAAGCGGTTGGAAAGCTCAAGGACAAAGGATTCTCGGTATTTATCTATTTTAAATTTAGATACATCTATTTTCTGACTTGGCATGGGCGCCTTCTTTGTACTAAGTCTGTACCTTAGCCTGGTATTTAGCAAGAAGTGGTCGGATCCTTTTTTTTATCCTGTGTCAGCACCTCTTTGCACCCTTGAGTATAACATCAAGGTCTTTCACCTTCGAGATATAAACAGGTAATCAATTTGAGCTTTTGTTCTTCCGTCGCGAGATTCCCAGATATATGTATCGCAGGGCTTGTGTCTAAACCAAATATTAGCAACAGCTAGTTTGTTCTGCATTGCGAGCAGGAGCGGTCTGTTTCCATTAGAGCAGCTTTTGCCGAGGCCATGATTGCCAATCGCCTGTTAGGAGTCGTTCAACCTGCCTCCAACCCTTGCATTAAAATCGCCTCCAATCACGAGCATATCTTTTCGGAGGGTCCTGCCAATGACTATCTGAATTTTGCTGTAAAACTGATCTTTTTGGTGTTAGGCGTATCTCTGGTTGGGGCGTATGCGCTTAGGACGGTCATGTTGTTATTTTGGCCTTTAAATATTGTCCATACAATCCTGCTAGATACTGCCTCATATTCAAGGAGCCCAGTGGCTTCTTTTGGAGACAATATAAGACCTACTCCTGCTAAACCGGAATGATCAATTGGTCCTGAGTTGTAAAATACGACCTTCCTCCCAGACAGTGATTCTAGGTTAGAAATATCACGGTAACTTAGCCTCGTCTCAGAGACGCACAAGATGTCAAGGTTATAAATATGAAATTCCTCAGATCCTACAGACACATTACATTCACACGTAGGAAAGATTCGAGCCCTTCTTGTAAGACAGATTCGGGAAGTGGGAGGGCGGGATAGTATTATAGCAGCCGTCGCATTTCTTATGAAAGGCCAAGTGCAGTGTACCCACATTATATGCAAAATGACATGCTGACACCTCACCCAGACCTGCCTAATTTTGAAGATGTCTTTTCGGAATTAATAGGGAGTATTTTCAATAAGTTAGATAATTGTAATAAAAAAGAAAGTGGGCTATTGGTTTTATTTATTGTAAGTTTAGCCATTAGTATAACAAAATTTAAAACGAAAATTGTTTTAAGATGCGGGAGGGGGAAGGGAGTAAGGGAGGGAAGATTACAATTTCAAAATATAATGTAGATTTAAAGGGTTGTAAAAGTGTACAACAAATTCGTTTCGACACGGGACTTGAGTGCTTCAAGTACGTATTCCTTATCACAGCCCATAAACCCCTGCAAAAGGATGCCAGTAACAGACTTTTGGACGATTTGGCAGTTAATGGGAAGTAGAGAGAGGTCAGAGTTTCCTAAAGTAGATTTTAACTGTTTAAAGGGACAATATGCTGTAACACTTAAAGGAATAGGAATTTTTGAGAGGGCTAAGGAACATTTAAAGATTGGTGTTACGGTGTTGCAGCATGATAAAGAATTTTGAAGAGTTGAAGTTCAAGTTCTATTAATTTCCAAACTAATTTCACTCACTATAACACTTTAAAACGTTTTACAACAGAAAAGAAAGGCATTTAAAGAGGGTGCCTACAAAGTAAGTTATACTCGAAAACCGGCACCCTTAGAAGAAAAAATAAATAATATTATAAAAGTATTGAAAAATAAATAATAATAAGCAATAAAAATACCCATCATAAAAAAGAAAATAAGACACCACATTCAACTCACAGCCCATATTCCAAATCAAATAATAATCATAATATAAATAAACACTAGCACTGGCAACCATGACTTCATATTAATTAATAATTATCTGTTATATATAGTTTTAAATTATTTTTAGAAAGTGAAATAGGTGAACCCGTATAACTTTCATAATTGTTCCAAAACTTTATTACTGAATTTTTTGGAACAAACCTGGATGGTTCAGTATGAATTCTAGGGCAAGGCAATTTAGCTGAACGTCTTCTTAGACTATACCTATTCTGAAAAAAAAGAAATTAGCGAGAAATTAATGAATCAAGAGCCAATGGTATTAATTGTTTAATTTGTTTAAGTTTAAAAAGGACACACGGTTAAAAAGGACTGGAAGGACGAGGTAAACTGGCAATAAGCTCAAAAATGTATATAGGCTCTTAGCTGGGGAGTTATCAGGGAGTGTGGATGGGGAAGGAAGCAGTGCTTTTAATGTATAAAGAGTTTTTTCTTAGAAGACATTGAAGGGGCTTAATTCGAGATTTAAAAATATTTAAATAAGCCATGGGATAATAAATAAAACAAGAAGGAGTTAAAGAATAAATTTCTGACTTAAGATCAGGGATAGGGAGGTAAAATTTTAGATACCACAGTAAAATTACATTCCTTCCCATCTGAATCCTTAGTCTATCAAGATGAAGCTTCCAAGATAAATTTTCATCAACAGTAAGACCTAGGTACTTACAAAATTCTTTTCTAATAATGGTAACTAGTTCTTTGTTAAAAGGGATATATATTTGAGAAAGGGACGGCAGGGCATGAGGAAGTCGAGAAAAGATGATAAAATGGGTCTTCGAAGACTTTAAAACAATGTAATCGTCTGCAAACAATTGCAATAACTTTATTAGACTACGACATGTGTTTTCTCCGACCGATGATTCATCTGTACCTTTGACAGAATTAGCCGTGTTATCTGTGAATAGTAGATCAAGCCCATCCCCTGTGATTGCGTCCATAACTTCAATGACGTATATTAGAAACAGAAGTGGTCCAAGAATTGAACCGTACGGTACTCCTACCTTTCCTAAACATGGGATTTTTACTGATCTTAGTGTACCTCCATCCCCAAATCGATTTCTACGAGTAAGGTAAAACTGGATGAGTAAGAGAGTATCACCTCTCATTCTGCAGTTGTCAAGCTTACCCAGAAGAATCAGATGAAAAATTTTATCAAATGCTTTCTTCACATGCACAAATATTGTAGCTGGTATTTCATCACGGTCCATTCTATCATTTAGAAATTGTAGTAAAACCAGTATAGCATGCTCAGTAGAGTTCCCAGGCTTGAATCCCAACTACTGCATGTTGAACAAGCTAGACGTAGTCAGATATTTCATCACTCTGTTGTATATACAACGCTCCATAATTTTTGAAAACACTAAAGAGAATAGAGATAGGGCGGTAGTCCGAAGGCTATGTGACTGTGTAGGAATTATTTGTAATTATCTCTGCAGATAATTGACCAATCGTAAGCTTCCACTACAGTTGCTTCCCCAATTCCTGCCAAAAATTCATTGAGCGTGTTTGCGACTTCTTGTTGCATTGTTGAAAGTGTTTCATCTAGCTTTATCATGGTCTCAGAAAATGTGTTGGTTTTTTGCTTATTCAGGCATTCATTTATTAGAGCCCATGTCTTCTTTGGTGATACTTCTGATTCTTGAAACTGTTCATGGCGATATGCCTGTTTAGCTTTCCTAAGCAGGGTTCTCAAAGTGTTTTATAGCTTTTGAATTCGGTAACAAATTCATCAGGATTATCAATATATTGCCTGAACAGCATATTCTTGTGCTCAATACTGGTAAATAATCCTTGCGTGATCCATGGCCTTTTCGGTGTCACGTACCTACCAGAGTGTCTTTCCAAAGAAGTGCATGTAGATTCAAGAGCATATGAGAATTTCTCAACAAATAGAAGAGCCATTGCGTCTGAGTCCGTTTCCTCATAAACTGAATTTCAATCGGTACAACCTAATGTGGCTCTTCAATTTTTTATAGATTTATCATCAATAGTCCATCTTACTTTTATGTTCGAATTTGTTTTCCCCCGGTTAGTCAAAAATTCTCCAAATAGGAGAAAATGATCCGAAGCATCAGTTAAGACGATGTAACTCGAATATAGACTAAAATTTGTAAATATGTTATCTATAACTGAAGCAGACTGTTTACCAATGCGTGCTGGTTTTCTTACTATAGAGACTAAACCTGTAGAAAAACAAGTAGTCAGTAAATCTACAGGCTGAGATCTTCAGGCTTGGGACTCTGAATTCACCAGTCCTAAATCTATGTTACAATCTCCCATAAATACTATTTTCTGGTTCCTAAAATTCAACCGTTGCGCAAGATAATTCAATTTACCAATAAAACTTGAGGCTCTTGAGGCCTCCGGAGACCTATAAAACAGGCATAGCAGTAGCTTTTCTTTACTAGACATAATTTCAACAATCAAGAATTTAAACTCCATCGCTTGGTATAAATCACTGAAATCAGCGATTTCACGAACATGCAGATCCTGATTAATAAACAGAGCCAGTCCATCTTTCGAACTGGTAGCTCTATTTCTAGTAACTACTCTAAACCCAGACATACCAACTAAAGAACTATTACTATCACTAAGAAATGTCTCAAACAGTCTTAGAATTGTATTTAGATTACTAGAAAGAAAAGTGGAGAGAAAATCAAAATTATTAAGCCTTCCACGACAATTCCAAAACACGACTCAGGATGATTGCGACTGATTAAATGGAAGGATTTGGTCTTTATTTATATATTTGCTGGGAATATTCATCACCAGCTGATCCCACCGATTCATGAAATTCATTTAGGCCAAATCGATTTTTCTCAAAATCATGGAACCGGCCAGATGTTATCTTATTTAACACTTATCATTAAATCATCATAAAAATAAAACTGATAAGCTAATAAGTAAGAAACGGTACCTCAGATTATTCCAAGTATGGGAGGGGAAAGGAGCCTGCTGGAACAGATTCCAATTAAACAGTAGCGATGCTCTTATTTGGCTCACCAAACTCGGAGGCCCAACATCCAACTTTTTAGCTGTAGAAAGAAAAAAGAGCAGAACGAGTTTTTTTTCAAAACTAGAAATAAGCAAAAACATAAAAACATAAAAACAATCAGACAGAATAGCAAGATACAAAAAGCACACTAAGGCAAGATCTATTTAAATCTCCTTTTTAGTTTTTTTACTTGCGGAAAATTAGTATAAATTCAAATCACTGTCACCACACATTCATCAATGCAAACCAAACGTAACTAGACGCGAGACCACGAAGATGAAGAAGATCTTTTGATTTCCAGCCATATGTCCGTACCTTTTGACGGACCCGAGAAGATATTATTTCACCTATCCTTCTCATCTCACGTGATTTAGACAACAACTCACTTCTTCACAAGTTCAATTCAGGTGGCAAGCCCGTACAAGTAACTATACCACTCGCCTTTAGTTTACGGGCGTTCGATATTACCTCTTGCATCTCATTTTCAAATTCTAATCATACAGGCACTGGCTTCACCTGTTTTGTTTACTTTTAAATTGGTGGGAGTTGGTAATATTTGTAGAGCGAGAAGCGAAACGATAGCACTTAGATAGTATTATCGGCTCAGTAATACCTAACTTATCCCTGAAGAGGCATTTCACATTAATTTCTTGCGTGTCGTCAGATTGTTCATTTGGTAAGCAAGTTAAGCTTTTGGTCTTTTACTTGAAAAGTGAGTAGCCGTTTCTCTAGAGCTTCAGATTTAACCTTCTGATATTGTAGTGAAGATTCAAGTTCACCGAATCATGAATCACGCTTTGCTGCATCACTTTTTAATGACACAACTTTCTCTGAAATTGAGTCTAATTTACTGGAAAACTCAGCCTGAGACTCAATGATCTTGTCAAATTTGTCGCCAAATAAATTAACAAATTTTTCAAACGACCACAGACTGACGTACTAAATCATTAAATACTATATGAAACATGATGAAAAAGTTTCAGTTGATTCTAAAGTACATCCGTGAACAAGAAAAAGGGTACTTATCTTCAATTGGGGCAGGCCCACGCTATCGTTGGCAATCACTTGTGAAAGTGGCCCGGTGGAGCGGCTCACCTGCTAAGATTTATTTACGACCGTACTTTTGCATCCATTAATGAATATTATCCAGGCTATCCAAAGCCACTCTAGCCTATTTTTCACTAATAAATTCGCAAACGATTGAAAAATGTGTTAAATACTCGAGTAGTGTCAAGCTCCTCACGGAATGAATGCTCATTCAATACTGAACGGAAAGTTTCAGCATTGGGGTAACGTAAAAATAAAAAGGAGGTAATATATTCAGTGAGGGCTACGTCCATCGAATCGGTAAAACACCGGGTATGGCTTCTTTACGAGTCAGCTAGTGAACCGGATTTATTCAGACATTATTTACCTATTAAAGATATTAGTCGGGTTTTATATGGGGGCTCAAAATATAATAGGGGGTGGAGCAACGTGCTATTATTGTCCAATATGTCTGTCTAGATTAAATACAGAGTTAAAATTAAAACAGCATATGAAGCCCTGTAAGCATCATTGGTCCCAGCCTCTGCAAACGGTTTTTGGTGACAACGCCATCTTGCGGTTCAAAAATTCTCAAAATTCACTCTTACAGAGTGACAAGGAGACTTCAGACATTGAAGCCGAACTCAAGAATGTGTACGATGCATTGACCTCGAATCGTGTTAAAGTACATGAAGCCATTGTAATCTCTTTTGCACATGCCCAAAGAGATGCTAGTAATACCGTACAACTGGTTGAGGTTTTCGAAAAATTGGTTAGGGAAGGTAGTGTGGGTGTGGCCATGGTAGCGCTTGTTGAAACTGCTAATAAGTCACTTTGACGGCTGCGCAATACAAATTACCGAATGAGTCTATCATCAGAGGATGAGTTGGCCAATAAAGAAAAGAAGATGTGTTGATTGTTTTAGGAGAAATTTGTTGATGGTGATTAGGAAATGCCAGTCAGCAAACATAATCATATAAGTAATCCAATGTTATCAGGGGTCAGTAACTTTCGTAGACTGGCCCATAAATCTTTTAATTTAAACGTTAAAGCAGCAATACTTTCTACCGGTTTACATCCACAATTCCAGCTATGACTTGAAACTCATACTACGAGGGTTGGCATTTTTGCAGAAAGGTGAAGCTTTGGATGACACATTGGTAGATGTTTTCTTATAATATCATACCCAAATAATTTGAAAAGCTGCTAGTGTTAGAAACCAATTGGAAAACAATTGATAATGGTAAAACGTGCTTGAATAAAATCAGTATTTTAGATTCCTTCACTCCCCCCCCCCCAAATCCCTAAGTCTATTAATACAAGTACAGAAAACAAATAAATTTAATAGTTTCCCCCTCCTTAAACAACGCTTTCTATATGATGTAATGTATGATTTATTAACGTGTAAGGGCATGTACTATACCTGTATTAGTACTACACCTCTGCCTTGAGGCTATGTGAAGAAAAATTGCAACCAATCGTGTTTCATGATTTGCTTCACGATCGCCAGTGCACCACTGCCGATTAGGAACACTGTGTCAATATATTAGACATTTTGTGTAAAAACACGGACAAAATCTATTAGGAATTGGGTTTGGATTTAGAGTATTATTTTTCAACTCCTCAGCTGATGATGGATTTAATTCTTAAAATCAGAAAAGAAAAATAGGTCTGATTTCCGTAGTGGATTAGCATTTATTTGTAGAGAGATCTATGCGGGGAGGGGATGTTTTAATGAAGATTGCATCCTGGGACTGACCCGAGTCGACAACACACCGATGAAAAGTCGGATGTGATTTTTCTTTATATTAACTCCGTTTGTCCATCGGCAATACCTACCTGCTCTTGGCTGTGTGAGAATTACAAATGGTGGGACAATCCTAGTAATCCAAGTTTCCGCGACATTGCCATTAGTAGTAAGGCCATAGGGAGTCCCGGTCCTACATTCAATCCTATATTCACGCCTACATGAATATGCGTGTAGTTTAACCGGTACATTGGCTTGCCAGGGTCAGTCGCCTATTACTACGAACGGTACTTACCTTACCAGACGGGTTTTCTAATGTGACACACATTTTTTTGTGTGTCAGTCGGTTAGGGAGAGCTGGCGGTTAGTCCATATGATGACTTGATTAGTCGGTTTTTTAAAAAACTTGGCAAGCTATAATGTACTCAAGCAAAACACCCTATAAAATGTTCGTACACTGCATTCCAATTTTCATTATGTTTTAACACATTGGTTATAGTACACTACATATTATTAACTTTGAAAACAATGGATTCGTCAATTTTCAATGTGAGTACACTTTTCATTCTTTTATTTCCCAAAAGAAAAAATTAAAAAAAAACTTTTACTAGTAAATTCAAATTTCAGGGGGACTTAGCCCCCCCCCCCTCCAACAATACAAAATCTTAAGAATATGATGAGTATATTCGATAGAAACGGCAAAGCACGCTTTTTTCTATTATGTAAATAAAATCTCTCCTCCACAGCTATGTTTACAAGTTTTAATTGTTTTGAAAAACAGTTCTTTATCATTCAGAAACAAGCTTTTGCCAAACATGTTGTATTTTTCCGGTTTGAATGAAAAGCTTGCGTGTTACAAAGAGAGTGACAGTTTTGGGAGTCAAATTTCACAGGCTCTTGCTATAAACGGGCTTTGTCTACTTCCGATGTCACGGCTATACTTACAAGCAGTTTCTCAACATTTATGTGGACAATCCGCGTCTGAACGACTTTCTAGTGCTAAATGATGAATGAGGCGCTGATTCCCCTATCCCTCCCCCTAATGATTTTAATAATAATTCTTTTGGGATTTCCTTGAAAAATATCATTTTTTTTCTATTTTCAGTGAAAGAATAGTGCCTTTCATGATTCTGAGTAACTCATTCCCCCCCCCCTATTTTTTGAGGGGGTGGTAACACACGGGTGACATTGTGACGCTTTGATGGTGGTTAATCGAAGCTCTCGTTCCGTTGATGTGCCCTCATTTACGTTAATGTCACTTATTTACTAAGGAAATTAAATCTCGTACAGGCTTTTACTGAGGACATTAAATCTCGTATATTTGTTTACTAAAGACAAAAATGTTTTATCAATATTAAGGTTCTCTTTAGCCCTGTTTAAAGTTTTATGTTGTTTTTAAAAGGGAATTTCGCCTGTTTTTATCATATTTGCATATTTTTGTTGGGGAGACACACTGAAAAGCCATATTAAGAGCTATATTTGTGAGTTTTTCACTGACAATTCCATCTTTTTAACCAAGCCTTGACCTTCCTAAGTGTATTTATACTGGGAAATGTCCCTAAGCTAACACAGCAAATGATAGAACCCCTACTATATTTGTGTTCCGATGTCGCGGCTATACTTACAAGCAGTAGGAGGAGGGCAAAATTTGACCTCTTAAGCATTTATCCAACAAAATGGAAAAAGGGGATTTTTTTTTCATGCTAAATTTTGCCTTCTTTTTAAGGAAGAGGATACGTGCAATTACCCCCCTTCGGAAAAGTAACCAAGATGGAGCGAAGCTACATTAATGCAAGCCGCAAGGCCCTCTATTATCAAATATGCTGGTAGAATTACACATGATCTGGACCAGCCAACGACCACACAACTTTTAGTGTCAGGGCCCTCTCACGCCAGTGTTAGCTCTACGCAAGCTGGAAGGAAATTGAAAAGAGAATGGGCTGCTTCTCATAATGCCTCAGCCCAGCCTACTCAAGATCGTGAGGTTGACCCCCTTCATGTTTTGCCAGGGACTTCAGGTGTAGAAGCCCAGTCAGAATTTGTAAGTATATATATAATTTTTTTTTCTTTCCCTATTTTCAAAAATAAGGTAAATTTTCTCAAGCGCATAGCTTTTGATGAGTAAAACTTAAATTTGTTTCTAAACTATTCTATAATAATCCTATTTCATTTTCTTTGATTAACCAAATTAGCAATATATAAAAGAGTGCTTATAACACTGAAATAGCTTATCATGCATTTCTAAAAAACCTTACCTTGTAACTTCTCTTCTAAGCAAGATGTTTTCTAATGCAATAATCCAATATTCCTTTAAACAAACTAACTATATAAAAAAAAACAATTCACTATTTCACAGTTGACAACCATTCTTAAACTGGTATATGTTTTTGCACTAAGCTTTTGCACATATCCCGCGCTTATCAAAATCTTCCATCAGTACACCTGAGTTTTTAATCCGCCCGACAGGTATAATTTGAATTTTAAGTGCACCTTGCAAATTGGGGTTTCTTATAACAGGATGTCTATCTTCGATAAGATATATTAACACAGGAAAAAAGATTTTTTAATAATTTCCAATTATCTCATCACAGTGATGTCAAGAAACATTATTTGGGTGAACCCATTTTTGGTCATTTCAAGCAATTATTTCGAGGAGACAGTTAGGGACATTTTAAAAGATGTTTTCGAGAAAGAATTTGAGGCTGTTCTATTTGAACAGTGTTGTGAAGTCCGATATCCCAACTCGAAAGGGCTTCGATCCTCCTACCCCGAAGGAAGCTCCCGGTTCCCAAGGGTCTTCCCAGGGGGGCTCTAAAAAGGACCATCCAGCATTTTAGTCGCACTTTAATTGTTGATATGGATGGAGAAAAAAAGTTCTTCTCTCTTACAATGATTTATTTAGTCCAGGTCAACTACGTCCACAACTTCAAACAAATCCGTTGCCAAAAGACATAGGAAAATTCGGATTGTCGAGAAAGTTACTCCAACACCACCAATCGATGTATGGGCTTCGTGTCCATTAACCGAAGCTGAAGAGCAAGGGTTCACACAGCATACTGCGTCAGTTGAACGATGGTCGAATTTTATTGAGAGTTATATTGAAGAGGGTCAAGCACTAGAGTTGGACCCATATTTTGCGTTTTTATTCAAAAATTTTTGGAATAAAACCATTAGTTTTATATATCATTCTCTTGTTCTAACTTATCCTCTAAGAATAAGACATAATTTTCCTGACTAAAACAATATATATTTTTTTAACATGTTCAGTTGTCATTATGAAAGACATATGGCAATGTAACTTTTTTTTTCTTCTTCTTTTAATTGTTCAGGTGGTGGTGGTGGGACAATGACTATGAAAAATTGACATAGTTTATTAACTTTATAAAAATAATGGCTATTTTACATAAAAAATAAAACTTTTTTTCTACAGATTAGTGATATAGCACCACCGCCACCATTGAGTGATGAAACACGTGAATTCACAGGACCAATTCTTTCACCACCAAGGGAGTTCAGTGATGAATCTACACTAGTTCTAGAGAATATGGAGTGGCATAGGGGTTTCCTCAATGATTTTTTTGGGGAAATGGCTAGCCTAGACGACTTAACCTGTGATATTGACATGCTTGAGGATCCGGGGTGGGCAGATAGTTTTATGCGTGAGCATTTGAGTGATGTTACTAGTGCATCTGAACCGGGTCCTCATAACGAAATTCCATCACAGGACAATATAGGCTGGCTTGATCAATTGTCCCCAAACACCTTGGATTATGTACTAGGGGACTGCCTCATGCCATATCCACCCAATGTGATTGAACAGACTGGGAGTGGTGGTGTTATTGAGAATTCCCTGTCACCCTCCACCATTCCATTTAATGATATAGTTAGTACTAGTAGTAGTAATACAACAACAGCAGCAGTATCCCCTCTTCCAGATTTTTTTCTGTCCAACTCTGCCTTGCACCACACATTGGTCTACAGCGCCAAATTCGGTGACCCCTTCAACTCTCTAGTATCGGGAGATACAATAACAGATCCCTCGGCCATTACACATTCATATACTGATAAGATTCGAGCCATTCTTGAACAACAAATGAGGGTGTGGAGAGTGGGGGTCAGTTTAAAAGCATCAATAGCACTAAAAATATTTTTTAAAATGAAA
>JAQQPU010007243.1:26859-39603 GCA_029168905.1 Artemia sp. Kazakhstan ARC1039
GATTCTCGGCGGCTTTTATGACTATGAACTACAAAAAGTTAAAAATGCTAGTGAAATCTATCAAATTGAAAAGATATTAAAGACACGTACTCGCAGGGGTAAGAAACAGTTACTTGTTCGGTGGCTAGGATACAACTCTGATTTTGATTCTTGGATCGGTGTTGAAGATATTGACAATGCCCAATGATTTCTATGTGACTTTCATGTCCAACGTTTCCGATCCTCTCTACAATGACTTGAATACGACAAGTGATTTTTGGACAAAACTCTCCCCTGCCATCAAATTTGACGGTGCATATGAAGTGGCTCTTGTGGACTGTATTCTCAAAAACACCTATGACATCCTGAGAAAGGATCGTGCGTATGATATAAAAGTTATACCACTCGATTGGACTATGAAAGGGTTGAACTATGTCGACTATGAATGGGTGTAAGCACTTAAATCTAGTGAATATCCACATGCCAAATTGAAATATATTGAATATGATAATATGGAAGATTTGTGTCGTGCAATCAATAGAAAAATCTCATATCGTAGGAATGGTAAATTCCACTTTAATTATTCATTGGAACATGATAGGATTTACATTACCTCACCTCTTGACACTGAAATAATTATTGTCAATGATAATCTGAGAGACGTTCTTGGCTTTAAACAGAATATGATCAATGGGAAAAATGCTGACACCGTTTACGGGATGAATCAAGTTATTTTTGCTGATTATCCACCTGGTTTTGCCTCGGACTCTTGCATATTTCTCTATGCATCCTTTGTGGAAACATCGAGAGTCGGTAATTCAAATGTCCCCCTCCTACGTGTTCTTGAACGAAAAACAACTCATGAACTTGTTCATCACTATAATATAAAGCATCTTCAGTATGTTCCTGTAAGCACTTCGTATTTGGAACTCTGTCAGTTAACACTAAGAAGTGAATTGGGTGATCCTCTAGCAATAACAATACGCTTAGCAGTGATTACATGTCATTTTCGACCCATTTTGAACGACAGTACAATCACCTAAAATGAACAATAGGAGAATTCCATTTGTTTGTCCCGATATCGATTGTTATGTTGGTGCTTTGAGTCCACGTCAAATAGGCAATGGATTGGACTACTACAAGGGGCGTACTACAATGTCTGGCTATGGTCTTGGTAGCTGGTTTGCTAGGCTATTTCTTTCTGCACTACCCCTTGCCAGAAAATATCTTGTACCTGCTGCATCAAATTTTGCTGCCTCCACACTACAGGACTGGGGGTCGGGCAAGAATTTCAAGGAGAGTGTTAAGGAAAATATTAGATCTTCAGCAAGAGCCGTTGGTGAGCAACTAAAATCTCGACAAAATGGGGAGGGATTGAAAAGGATGCGTTCGCGTCATTCACTCATCAGTCTCCACCCAGGCAGGAAGCAAAGGACATCAACAAGGACTTTGAGGAATAAAACAAGGAAGACCAATAAGCAGAAGAATAAGAAGAAGAAAAAGAAAAAGATTGTTAGATCAAAGAAGGATTTCTTCTCTTAAGATGACCTATCTCCCCCACAAGGAATCATATCCATCAATTAGTTCCTCATTGAATCTATTCAATGCTGAAAATGTTGATGTCAGTGTCAAGTATGGCTACTATGAACAGTTTCACCCCCAACAACCCCTCTCGGAAAATATACACTTTCAAATATTTTCCAATGAAGACTATTTCATTGATTTGTCGTCAACATTTATTGATTTAAATGTTGTGGTGAAGAAAAAGTCAGATAATACAACTCCAAATGCTGGCGATGGTCTCTCCTATGAAAACTGTATTCTACACAACCTATTCAAACAAATTAATGTATATATTAATGGAACATTGGTGAGCACTAGCGATAATTTATCAAACTATGCAAGCTACATACAATTTATGATGATGACACCAAAGGCTTACAAGGAGTTGAGAGGACAATCATTAGGCTATGAATATCGATCAGGTGTTGATACTGACGGTGAGTTGACTACTGCAGTGACCCAGGAGTATCATCTAGTTGGAAAATTAAATCATGAGATATTCAATATATCCCAATGGGTACCCCCCAATGTCAAGATTGACATAAAGTTACAAATGGCCCCATCGAATTTCATTTTGAGAAAAACACTTCCTGCAGCACCCGATGCAAATGTCATTATCACATCGGCAATTCTCCACGTCCGAAAACAACAGGTTATGAGCTCTGTTGCATTGGCAGTGGAAAAGCTAAGAGCCAATGGTAACAACATTAAACTTCTTGTTCCTCATACGATCACCAATCAACGTCACATTGCCACCGGCTCTCGTAGCTATAGCGATTCATCATTTATCAATGGAGAAATCCCATCAAAATTGGCTTTGGCCTTTGTGAAGAGTGGCAGTACCGTTGGATCCTGGACTGAATCCCCCCATGATTTTAATTTTTTCGGTCTATCTAGCCTTGTGTGCAAAGTGAATGGTATTCCACTGTACACTTTATCATTTGACAAAAAATCCTATAGAACTCTGTACGAGTTGACCATGCAATCCCTAGATCATGACTCTCAACTATTTGAAAATGGAATAACCGATTCAATGTTTTCAAAAAATCATGGGGTTATTGTTTTGGATTTGTCTGGCACACAGGATATGAGCATAGTACGAACAGGGAATGTACGTTCAGAGTGTACATTTGCCAATGCTCTGACTGAGAGTATCACGCTAATATCACTGAGTCAATTTGAAACCTATTGGGAAATCACGCCCGACGGCAGTGTTTTACTAGACCTAGCACCATGAACACAAACCAAATAATCAACGTATTTAGTATGGATCCATACATGTCCCAGTACAAGTCCTATTGCATACCTTCGGACTTTATTGAAAAAATTCCAAGTGTTAACAATACCCTAATCATTGTTAATAGCAGTCCATCGACTTTGAAGACCGGTCATTGGCTATGCATCTTTCAAACAGCGAAGAATATTGAATTTTTTGACCCTCTTGGCCTATCGTATAAATTCTACGCTCCATACATCAGCAACTTTATTGAAAGCAGGGGGAAAACCATTATTCAAAATCAACGAAGAGTACAGGATTTAACGACAAAGACATGTGGCTTTCATGCACTACTCTTTTTCATGTTCAGATGTCGTGGCTACACCTACAAGCAGTTTCTCGACATCTACGTTGACTTACCTCAATTGAACGACTTTCTAGTGGAGAATATACTTACAAGTGTATTTAATATTGATTTTAGTGCCCTAAGAATAAAATGTTCTAAAGATGTATTTGAAATTGTTTATTAATAAAAAAAAATTTATATACATGATAAAACGACTTTTCTACTCTTTAGATTTCATCCACTACTAGGTATTTGTCGACAAAAACTAGTGCAGGTAGATTATCTGAATTCACAGTGTACTGATCTTGATGTACTGCAATGTCAGGGTCACATTTTCTACAATAGAGTGTAACTTCACTCTTGTCATATCTCTTTGTATAGTCAATGATACTATTCTCATTCATTCTATAGAATTCACATGTTTCAATTTGCCTATTTGAAGCAATTTCACAAACAGTGTCCTCAAGTGTCGAATCACATTCCGTCACAGCCAAATAAAAATCAGTGGGCTTATAATCATAACACCCAATGTCTTCACAACGATGACGTAGAAACCATATTCTTTTATTGTTCCAACAGTTGAATCGTTGACCCGGTTCCTCCTCCCAGAACAATCTAAAACCACGACGATACCAATCTCGTAGCAATAAACTAAAATCACGGTCAGGATTCTTTCCAATCATACCGGGATACGTATTCTCCCACTGATTACATTTATCATAATGACAATTGGAGCATAGGTGGCCTCTAGGATGAGAGTCACACACCTCTTCAAGACAGGAATTACAACCTTTAATTTGTACAGCATATCCTCTATGCAATTTACACGGGTTGCATAATCTACACTTTTCATCATACTCATCAATCATTGTGCAATTCTCACATGATGATGACCAGCTGCCCAGTGTGTACATACATAACGGACATGTATGGAACATTTTGTCATGTGTTGACACTCTCACTACCACAATGAAACTGACCTAGCAACAACAAAAATTGTCTGAGATAGAGAGAGAGAGGAGTAAATCATCCTTGAGCACCATCTTTCTCATAAAAAATTTCCTAAATTTCAAAACTAATGTTTAAAAGCCTATCCACAATATCATTTTGCCGTGTCGTGATCAATATATCAATAAATTGTGTAAATGCATTTGGACCACGATGTAGAAGCTTCATACAATAGTCTAATGATGGAGAATCAGTTTTCATTATATCAACAAGCATTCCCCGAGAAAATATCTTCCTTTGAATAGACAACTCTAGAAAATCATCATCTAGAATCAAACGTTTTTCCATAAGAACTAGATTCCTCATGATTCGCTCTTTCTCGAATCTATCCATTTTTTAGAGTCCTAACTCTCTCACAACCAACTTCAGACTAATCAGAATTTCTTTTTTTACTCTAGAAAATATACGCTAGTCTACTATAGAAAGAAAAAAAATACCATTGATTTAGAAACATTTTTATTGAACATAATTACAATAATAATATTCACTGATGCATTTTGTTCTCATCAATATATTTCGATAGGACATCTAATGCTGACCGACGTTAATTTATATGGAGAATATTCACTTATCCAGCAATACATAGTTGCTCCTCCTGCTTAAACTTGCTTAATGATATCACGTATCTGGCATACATAATGTCCCATTCAAGACATAGTCTACAGCCAGCGGTTATTTCCACAGCTACATTGGGTACTCGTATATCGTTGCTGCTGCTGCTGTCGGTTCCATCATTAATCTCCAATAATGTAAATGCACCACTCATTTTTTCTCCACTAATATCCTCTCAAATAAACTATTCTCTCTCTGAATTCAATTCTCTTACTAATAAGAACTACAATGAAAATTACTCCTTATATCCGAATCCAACTACTAATCAAGTTAGTGTGACCGCCAGCTCTCTCTCTGTTTGACCTCCAAAAAATGGGTGTTACCTCAGAAAACCCGTCTGGTAGAGCAAGTACCGTTCGTAGTAATAGGCGACTGACCCTGGCAAGCCAATGTACCGGTTAAACTACACGCATATTCATGCAGGCGTGAATGTAGGATTGAATGTAGGACCGGGACTCCCTATGGCCTTACTACTGCCATTGTTGAGGAGAATGAGCCGCAAGGATAATTATCCAAATTGATGGTTAAATACCAGAAGAACTTCATGACTCGGTAAAAATTTTGTTTTCTCTTGCATAAACAGACCGGTGTCAAAGGACTCACTGAATCCACATAGTGTTTCTTTGGTAGAGGATGGAGGTATGCACTGGACACCTTCAAAACAAATGCTTATTGCCGACTTTCATCCGAAACAGAATAATATTGTACACAACGTTTTTCAGAGTGGATTCTTGCCAACGGTTTCAGGGTTACAAAGATTCATAAGGCCCTCCAATTCGACAAAACCCCTATATGAAGAAGGTTATTGAGATCTTTTTAAGTAAATGTTCTTAAACAACGATGAAACTTGAAAAGGAGATCATTAAACTTAGTTTAAATTCCGCCTTTGGTAAGATGTGCGAGAGTGTGCACCATAGAAGAAATTGTGACGTTGTAACCAACCGAAAAGAATGGGCTCAAATCATTGCCGTCCCGAACTTTACATCGTTCACCATCATTGACTCCTATAGGGTTCTTTTGCATTAAAAAAAGAAACAATATAAAAAAATATTTCCTATGGCAGTGCCATTTTGGAAATTTCAAAAAAAAAATCATTTTGGAAGTTTATTACAAAATGTGTATGCTCCAATGGCTGGGGGAGGGGCGAGTTGAAGTGTATTATGGAGACACTGATTCACTCCTGATAAAAGCCAAAACAGAGAATCTGTTAGACGATTTGGAAAATGGTATGCACATTAGCTCTGGAATAGACTGGACCATTTGGAACGAGTCCATTCACCGGGAGCTAGTGAAGTGCCAGGTCCCAATTAGGCTATTTCTAAAATCCCTGACGGGGAACGAATTGATTTCCCAAGGTGTGTTTGCAGGTCTAAGGGTGAACTGTATGTCAAAGCACTATGAGGATGTCACAAAAGTCTGCAAGGGGGTGCCTACACACTATGTCAAGGAAAATTCCGACATGAGTATTTATAGAAACTGTTTAGAAAATAATTGAATTCCAAGAGTGAAGGTCATGGCGATTCACTCTTTAAAATTAAAAAACTACACGCTTAGAGTCGAGAAAGTGGCCATGTTGGCCATATCAGAAAAGGTCTATGTTTACGCAGGCAGCGTAAAGATACTAACGCATGAACATTACCTAACCTCTGAAAGGGATGAATTTGTACAGTATACACTTTATCTTGGTTTAGAGAAAATTCAATAGTAGGTGGGAGGAGGGTCTGCCCCATCAGTGTTCTGTCATTTCTCATCTCAGCCTGTTTTATTTGTATGTATTGTTCTTACATGTTTGCGCAAGACGAAATTGTTGTTGTTTTTCATATACCAGTTTATTTTTTTATATCTTTAAATAAAAAATGTTTAATATTATACTATTATTTCCTTGCATACCTATGGAACTGACTGGCGTGGCCCTCGGCGTTAGACAAGGAATTTATTGATATCTTGTCTGAACTTTGTTTAAATTTAACGGAAGGTAATGTTCAACTGTCAGATAGTGTTAGACAGCAAACAAAGCAACATCGGTCATTTGTACGTGCTCGAGTTTTCCAAAAGAAAACAAGTTTTAAAAGAAAACGTCTTGTTCATGCGGGTGGTAATTTTTTTTCATTGTTACTGCCAATAATCATCGGACTTATCAATACCGTTGTCTAGAAATGGTTAAACCTTATAAATTGACGCCAATTGACCTTGTTCTTTCACCAAAAGAGCACTTTGAAGATAATCTTGATAAATTTATTATCAATGAAACAATTGCCGATGACGAAAAATTAATTTTTATTCAAAATGCTCTTCGACTTGTCAACAAACATAAACCTTATCGTGAAAAATTGCTCAAAGAGTATGTCATAAATCAACCTTCTGAAAATAATGAAAGTTTTAAAACTTTAAAAACACTGAAAAAAGAAGATTTATTAACAAGTGTGGTAGACTATGTTGTCTCCATCCTACCGTGAACAAGGTAAAAGACTCTTGACCTTTCTCGATGAAAATGAACAACTTGATGAAAAAAGAATGAAGTTATAATCCAGGGCAAGAGTTACAATTTAATTGACTTGTTATCGGATCTGATGTCAAATCGTAAAAGACTCAAATCCCTTGATAGTAATTTATATAAATTTTTAAAGTTGTAAAAATTTTCCCAAAAGTCTTATTACCGATAAGCAAATTCTAAAGAAATTAAAAGAACATAGTCCATCAACAACATTAAAGGTAGAAGATGATGATTTTAAATCTTTCTTGGAAAATACTAGTACACTTAGTAGAAACATTGATTTGATTACAGTACCGGTGGTAGCTAGACAAAAGCGAAGACATATTGCCTCATCATCACCCAGTAGTACGCAAAAGGGTAGCGGACGCTTCACACCTTGTTTAGGTTCAAAATGGACCTAGTTTTGAAAGGGGCTTATGAAAATATTGGTGAAGTGGGAAGTTTAAATGCTCCCACTACACTTGCTCAGGTTACCAGAATTAAAAAATATAGCAAAAAAGTATTTACAAAAGCAACCCAGTTATACTAGTCAGCAAAATCATAGGACTAGAGGTCTTGACTATCGAAAAACTAAAGCTTCTTACCCTCTGCATATATTACAAGCAGATCTAAAAGCAATTTTAGAAATGCTATTGAGCAATGTAGGCAAACTTAAAGGAAGCGGTATGAGAATATGTACTGATTTGCCTCCTTCCCTAAATGCCCTACGTAATGAGCTTTTGGCCAAGGAACGTGATCTTAAAGCTAAGCGAATATCCAAGTTCACGCGAGTGAAACAATCCGGGGCCAGACTATTGCTGCAAACTAGAAACGATATTACTGGCCCATGGGTAACACATGACGAATGCTAATATTGGTTTTATATATATCTGTATAATGATTTGTCAGATTGATTATGTTTTTTAATTCAGTATATAGTCTATGCTGCTTAGGAATGTGAAGATCGATAAGTAAATTGTTCTACTTAAAAAAAAGGTTTTTAACTTGTTGTCTGTGTTCTTTATTTTTGTTTCCTTTCTTTTTGCTCTTTTCGTTCCTATGTGCTTTTTCTTCCGTATTTTTCACTTATTTCCAAATTCCTGCTCATCTATCTCTGAGCTCCTAGGCCTAAATTCATTAAAATTGGTTCAGTTTTCTTGCTGTATATCTTTTGTTGCAGAAATTCTAAAAGAAAGTACTGCCGTTTACTTTTTTCCACTGCATCACCCCGGCCCACCGCCAAGTGGAGAATACGGGTAAGCATTTTTTTTCTAATTTGAATGGTGGTGGCTGTGGTGGAACTTGCGATAGGTTGAGTGAGTTGGAGGGGTGATCCTTGAATTTATCACAGATTCTTTCATGCATTGATAGAGAGGATGAAAACACTTATGATTATTTTATTAGTAATTTACCCACGAACAAATACCTTTCTCTAGGAATGATTATAAACTAAACCAACAAAGAAATGTCTGAGAACAGCATTTCTAAATTGTTGTGGACTTATGAGTAGTTTAGAAAACATTTCACTATTGCTTCCCGACCATAAGATTGATGTTTTTGGTGCATGTGAAACATTTTTAAATGAGCAATCTTCTGAGCTAGCTCATATAAATGGGTATAAGTCGTTATTTAAACATAGAGAGGAGGGTTGGCTTTTTTTGTAAATGATAGTATACCTGTAAGAGAACTGAATGATTATGATTACCTTTATGAAGTAATGTCATTTGAATTTTTTGCTATTGAGCTAGATTTAATTCCTTCGAAAGTATTATGTTGCGTCCTATATAGGTCGCCGAGTTCGGCTGCTAAACAATTTGTAGGAAAGTTCGATGAACTTAGCTCGCTGATAACCCAAAGAAAGTGTAAGTTAATGATGTTGGCTGATTTTAATATTGATATTAGTAATGTACGTAGGGATGTGAATTCAATGCTTTCAAATAATAATGCCGTTGACTTTGTAACGATTCGTATGTCCGCGAGTTCGCTTCCAGCATGTCGGATCCCGACGAGAATCACGGAGTCGTCAGCGTCGTTAATTGACAATATTTTCACAAATTTCGAGGCACTGGGTTGTAACGTTATAGTTGATGATACTTTTGACCATTTTATTATCCTCTGCGACCTTCAAACGGGTACCTCCCCTAAACCCTCTTCATTGAGGTCAAGAAGACTGGACACTGCTTCGATTGATAAACTGAAATGTTTACTGTCCCTGTCGACCGGTCTCCCTGCTTAGAATGTGACGACGTGGACAAAGCTACTGAATAGTTCATCAAACAGTTTGAAATAGTACTTAATAAGGCATGTTCCATACCAAACCATACCATACCAAAAATAACCTCTTCAGGAAATTCGTGGCAGATCCTACAGATGAAAATCAGGCCAAATTTCGACAGTACAAAAATTGTCTGACAAAGTTACTGTTACAAGCGAAGCAGTCATATTATCTTCATGAATTTTAATATGCTGAAGGGTCCCCAAAAAAGACTTGGTTGATTATTAATGAATACCTTGGGGAATAGAAAATGAAAAACATTCCGAAAGAGATATTATCACCAAAAGACAAGAAAATTGTTAAAGGAAAGCGAAATGTTGTTGGTGTCCTAAATGAGCATTTCGCAAATATAGGTCACGTAACATCGCTTGAGGCACCAACTCAAAG
Organism: Artemia sp. Kazakhstan ARC1039; assembly: GCA_029168905.1. Classification (NCBI taxonomy): domain Eukaryota; kingdom Metazoa; phylum Arthropoda; class Branchiopoda; order Anostraca; family Artemiidae; genus Artemia; species Artemia sp. Kazakhstan ARC1039. The sequence continues at coordinate 36,719 of JAQQPU010007243.1, forward strand.
TTTACCCGAATCAGCATATTGTACTTGCGTGCCTCCTCCATCGGATTGCTCTCTTTTCCTAACGCTGGTGTCAGCGGACGAATTACTGCAAGTTATATACCAACTGAAGAATGGGTCTTCGGAAGGTACGGATGGCTCATCGACAAGCCTATTAAAACGGATAATGCCTGATGTTACAGAATTTTTGGTTCATGTTATCAACTTATGTTTTTCAAGTGGACGTTTCCCAGCTTGTTTAAAGTCTGCACGTGTTTTAGCCCTGCATAAGGGTGATGACGTGAAAGATCCAACAAACTACAGGCCAATCTCGATCCTATCTTCATTCGCAAAAGTAATTGAACGATGTCTCTACAACCGCATAGTGAAGGTTTTTGATAAGAGGGGATGTTTTAATGACCTTCAGTTTGGGTTTAGGAAGGGTCATAGCTCTGAACATGCGATTCTGACACTCACACAGTTTATACACGACACTTTGGATAAGAAAAGAAATTCCAGCTACTATATTTATAGATATAAAAAAAGCATTTGATACTATTTGTCATACAATTTTGCTTCGTAAACTGGAAAATTATGGTATACGTGAACCGACAAATTCTCTGATTGACTCATATTTAACTAGGCGCAGTCAGTTTGTGGATAGTGGAAATGCTACCTCTTCACTACTTGGTATCACTGGTCAAGTCGGCGTTCCTCAATTGTCCATACTTGGACCTCTACTCTTTCTTATTTATGTTAACGACATCAACAGGGCGCTGGATGATCTTGGGCTAAATGTCCTATTCGCTGATGATACGGCCTGCACAGTGAGCGGTGCTGATGAAATGTCGCTTAAGAAGAATATGTTGGCAGCTTTCGAGAGGATAGAAACTTGGTTTAGTGCAAATAAATTATCTGTTAATATGTCAAAAACCAAGTTCATGATTTTCTCTCGTACTGACCAGTCTTTACCTGAACTTCGTAGACTACCCATTGATCAATATACTTATTTAGAGCGTATATCTACAATGAGAAATTTAGGTGTGCTAGTTGATCAGAATAAGAGTTGGAAGGAACGCATTGCTAAATTGCGGATGAAGTTGGGAAGGAATGTTGGAATATTGCGGCATTTGACATTTATTCTACCTTTTCATGCAATGAGATCGGTATATTTTGCCCTAGTCTATTCTTATCTGAGTTATTGTCCCCTGATTTTTCTGAATACCTTTAACACTCATATAAAACCACTTCAAAGGCAGCAAAGTAAAGCACTGTGTATCCGGAAAACTTTTATCCCATCCCCAAAATCGCCTACCATCAAAATCACCAAATAAAAATATATATTTTTTCCTTAATATATTACCAGTGGAATTATTATTATCTTTTCATGGATTGATATCTTGTGTTAAGTATTTTGCTAAAATTCTACAGAAAATTTTCTATGCTATGGATCTATTTAACCAATGTGAGCACGATTATGGAACGAGGAGATCTTCTAAGTATGTTGAACCCCGAGCGTTCACTGAGAGATCGAGGTTCTCACTCAGGCACTGCATAACCAAACTTTGGAATGTGCATGGGTCGGGTCTTAATATTGGTCTTTCTGTTGGTACACTGCGGGGTCATTTAAAACTCTTTTACTAACCCTTTGATCTTTTTAATTTTTTTTTAATTCAGTTATGGCCTTCCCGCTGGCACATTCTATTGGTAGGGTTTCCCCAAGGCTTCACTTCACTATTTTTGGTGTTTTGTTTTAGTTTGTTCTCCATTTGGCTGCTGGCTTGGGGTGATGCTTGGTAAGTCATACATTTTTCTTTCTTTTTTATCTATTTACAAAAGAGTGTGATTATGTACAAATGCAGTTATATATTAAGTTTTTGTTGTTTTTATTTGTTATCGGTTGCTTGGTAATACGAGCTAGACTGTCAGCCGGGCATACCCATATTGTAGTTGTATTTAATTTATAAATAAAAGAACCTGGACCTGAACCCCTATATGAATTGACAATAAAATCCCTAGATCGAGATTCTCAGTTATTCAAAAATGGTATAAGTGACGAAATGTTTGCGAAAACTCATAGTATTATTGTATTCGATTTGTCCGGTACTCAAGATATGAGTATTGTCTGGATGGATAATGTACGTTTAGAGTGTTCCTTTGCCGAGCCATTACAGGAAAGTATTGCATTAATCTCGCTAAATTAATTTGAAACCTATTGGGAAATTACCCTTGACGGCAATGTTTTATTACACTTGGCACCATGAACACGAATCCAATACTCAATGTATTCAATATTGACCCCTACAGGTCAAAATATAAATCCTATTACACACCTTCAGATTTCCTGGAGCATATTCAACTTGTTGACAATACCATTATTATTGTTAATAGCAGCCTATCAAGTGTAAAGACGGGGCATTGGCTATGCATCTTTAAAACAAGAAGCAATATAGATTTTTTTTTATCCCCTTGGCCTACAGTATACATTCTAAACACCTAAAATTAAAAACTTTCTTGAGCAGAACGAAAAGTCTAGTATTCAAAATCGGGAGCGGGCACAAGATCTATCAACGAAAAGCTGTGGTTTTCATGCCCTATTATATTTTATTTCGCAAAGTCGTGGACATACTTACATAAAATTTTTTAAGATTTATTGCGACAATCCTCGATTGAACGACTTTATAGTTGAAAATACTTTTTCCTACCTATATAATATAAATTTCGCTACCCTAAAAGTGAAATGGTTTAAAAATATATGTAAATTTGTTTGTTAATAAAATTTGTATATATACAAAGCACTGATTCCTTTTTTAGATTTCTACTTCTACGTATAAACAATCATCAGAAACGATAAGTGGCAGCAGCTCATCAGGATTCAACTTGTATTCATCTTGAAATGCTTAGTCAGG
>JAQQPU010007244.1:22202-39596 GCA_029168905.1 Artemia sp. Kazakhstan ARC1039
ACAGAGAAATTTAAAACAATGGTTGGGTCGGGGGGTTAATATTTTAATATCTCTGAGACAGACACACACACACTTTTACAGCGCAATGAAAAATGGGTTTCGTTTAGATATTTCCATAAATTAGGTAAAAAATGCTCAGATTTGCGAATTCCGGCTGCAGTTGAGTGCCTGAAGGCCCTGGCGAAGCATGTTGTACCTCCTGACCTTGTGTAGGTGGGGCAGCTCTTGAAGGCAACACATGATGGAAAGTGGACGGGCCGACGGCGTTACATTCTTGCACCGATGTGGCAGCAGGGTTCTCCAACCAGTGTCTGGCGTGCTGTGGGGCTGCCTCACCCTCCCTTGCTCTCTTTACAGGTGGAGGGGCAATACATTCTTCATAATTGTCCTTAAAAGAAGAGAAAAAAGTTAGTATTGAAATAATTTTCCCCTTTTTCACAGAATAAAAATTAGTACGCCCATAACCTAACCTAGCCATAATTTTGTCTAGAAAACATTTATCACAATGAAGTCCCCCCCCATTTTTACATAATGTCCAAAAAATATATTGTTATACCTTAATTTTGGAAATAACTCGTTTCTCTACTTCCATACAGGTTGCGAACCCACAAGCTTAATTATTGTAATCTCGTCTGTTATTTTCAAGATATTCAGGAAAATGTAATTAAAAGAGAACCGTTAACTCTTATTGAATGTCTCCCCAAAATCTTGGCAAGTTATAATTGAAAGTTGTCAACAATATTACGCAAATTAGAATTCATATGTGTAAGAGATAAATGGTATAATCTCTGTCCTTCAAATTGAGTGGGGAGAAAACATCTTTTAAAATCTCTGACACAATTTTACAGTGTTGAAAAAAAAGCGAAAAGAAAATGCCTAAAAAGATGGAAGAAATAGGTAGAAACTAGAGGTGAAAATGCTCACATTTGCGAATTCCGGCTGTATTTGGGTACCAGATGGTCCTGGCATAGCATGCTGTAGGGCAACCTCCTGACCTAGCGTAGGTGGGGCAGCTTTTAAAGGTCCACGGAGAGCAGCCATCCACTCGCTCTTTAATTTTCTAACAGGCTTCATTGGAGTCTGCGTGGATGGGACTTGGGCAGTCAACACTTGTTTGGGAGGCTTCGGCCAGCGATCATATTGCTTAACTGTCGCCTTCGCAGGGGCTGCCTCGTCCTCTCTTCGATGGAGGGGCTGCAATACATTCTTCACAATTTGCCTTAAAAGAAGAGAAAAACTTAGTATCGAAATAACTTTCCCCTTTTTACAGAAGGAAAATTAGCATGCCCATAACCTAACCTAGCCATAATTTTGTCTAAAAAACATTTATCACAATGAAGTCCCCCTCCCCCTTTTCAACAATGTCCTAAAAATATTTGTTAGCAATTATTTTTGAAAATGACTCGTTTCACTCCTCCAAATACAGGTTGCGTAGGCTTAGCTTAATTATTGCATTTGTCTGAGACTGTTTTTAATTTGACGAGAAGAACAATTCCTTTGGCTAAACCGCTATCGTAAACACACAGGAAAAGGGATGCCAAACTAATTATAACCTTGCGCGGAGCTTTATGTCAAAACAAAGCGGTTTAATGACAACAGAGCGACGGATGTCAGTTGTCACTTTTGCTAGAATACAGAAAGGTGCATTGAAAATGCAGACGGGTGAAAAAGTCACCTTTTCAAGAAATAGAATTATTTCCAATGAAAGAATTACAGTCATAAACAGAGGGGGGTTTAGGCGGTAAAAAGAACATATTTCACGTTTTCTAGCGAGTATAAAGATAGCATGGTGGAGTTTGTATTGGAGTGGGAGGGGTGGGGGGTATTTACCTTAATATACTGGAGGGTGACCAAGGAAAATAATTTTATCTCGAAAATAAAGAATGAAAATGTACTCACATTGCTAATCATTGTAGACGAAGTTTCCTTATCCATAATTTCAGGTGTTCTATCCATTGCGTCACAGAACTATATGATAATTTAATCACAACGCATGTCCGTTATATACAAAATCCCAAGGGCGAATTGTTATGCAAAGGGAAAATCATGTGTAAGCGACTCTTTGATTGGTCTAGAAGGAGATGTAACCGACTCGCTGATTGGTTTGGAAGGAGACACGTGATCCTGTTTCCTATTCCTGGATCATAACATTCCCCCCTAGCGTGCACCTGGACGAACAATAACAACAACAACAAATAAATCGACCTTGAAACATCCATCAAAGTGAGAAAAATCCTGTTGTTTCATTCTCAGTGACAAAAACCATAAAACATTCATAAATTGCTGTTGACATCCATGAAAAACAACAAATAAATTGACTAACACTCATAACCGTCCAAGAAACATCCATCAAAGTGGGAAAAATCCTGTTTTTTCAAGTGAGAAAAATCCTATTTTTTCATTCTCAGTGAGAAAAACCATCTCCCTAGGGACTCTATGCCCATATATTGACCCAGTTCGGACTAACAGCACAGGTGTTCTCCCTGGGGACTCTATGCCCATAAATGGACTCCCCTCACGAGTACTAGGGTCCTCTCTACTCCTCTCTGAAGTTTATACGAGCATCCTTTTCATAAGAACCATATACGCCCCCAGGACAATACTTACAACTCCTACCTCCCCCCCCCCCGGGGCCCTGGGGGGATGTTTTGACACCGGAATTTTCGTTATCTAATTTTCGAACAGTTTTAAAAAAACTAGCTATCTCAAAATTTGTAGCTGCTGGGTTTGGGAAAAAAGGGCATGGGGGACTAGTTGCCCTTAAGTCTCTTGACTCTTAGAACGTGAACTAGAACGTTCAATTTCCAATCAAATGAGTCCTCTATGACGTTTATACGAGCACTTTAAGTAAAATTCAAATAAAGTGCATAATTTGCACTTTAGTAACAAAAAATATAAATGTTTTTACTTTTAACTTTACTTTAATAAATCAAATAATATTAACATTTTGATTACTAAATATCAGTATATATATATTAAACTGACAATGTACATTCATTTGTATTTTTTTTTTCAGTAAAGTGCAAATTATGTTCTGGCCTTGGGAAGGCGCAGGGGTTTTGAGCCCAAATTATGTTAATTTCTGCTCGTTTTGAGTTTGACTTGGTTATTTATTGTAATTTCTGTTCGTTTTGGGTTTCATTTATTTATCGATGCTGATTTGTGTTAGTTTCCCGCTTGGTAGATTATTTGATTTTATTTTTGCTCATTTTTTGTTTAATGGAGTTCTTTACTTTTCTTTGAAAAACTTATTTTTTGGAAACACTTTTTTTAATTAAAGTCTGTTCGTTTTATATTGACATTTGATCTTAAGGCAATATTTAGTTTTTAAACATAAAGGAAAAGGGGAGGGCGGGTGTGGGAGGGGGATTAGTTTCCCTCCAATCGCTTTCGACTATTAAAAAGAGCATCATCACTTTCTATTTTCAATCGAATGGGCCCTTTTCGAAGTTCCTACGACAGCTACTTGGATACGAAGTGCCGTGGTCTAAACAACAACAACAACGGAAAAATAATACATTGTACCCACATCGATTTTTACTTTAAAATGTCAAGCCTTCCAATCACTTTGTACTATTTAAAAGGGTACTAGGCCTTTCGATTTCCAATCGAATGAGCCCTTTTTGAGTTTCTACGACAACACTTTCTATAAATACTTTATATGCCCCCAGGGCATAAATTACAACCCTTACCCTAAGGGCTGTGAGGGTGGGTGTCATCCTCTAAGACCTAAATTCCAGAACTTCCAATTACGTTAAACAAAATGGCTATCTCAAAATTTTGATTGGACGTGTCTGGGAAAATGGTGGGCTCGAGAGGGGCGTTAGTCACTTTCCAATTAGTTTCAACTATTAAAAATGGCACTAGCCCTTTCAATTTCCAATCAAACAAGCCCTTTTGAAGTTTCTACGACAACGGTTTCAATTAAAACTTTATATGCCCCCTGGGCATAACTTACAACACTCGCCCTGGGGGCTGGGGGGGGTCATCCTCAAAGACCTGATTTCCAGAATTTTCTGCAACGTTGAACAAAATGGCAATCTGAAAATTTTGATTGGATGTATTTGGGGGAAACCCTCTAATTACTTTCAACTATTAAAAAGGGCACTAGCCCTCTCAATTTCAAATTGAATGAGCCACTTTTGAAGTTTTTACGACTACTCTGTCTATAAAAACCTTATATGCCCCGGGCATAACTTACAACCTTTAACCTGAGGGCTCTGGCGGGTTTGTCATCCTTAAATACATAATTTACAGAACTTTCAACTACGTTGAACAAAATGGCTATCTCTAAACTTTGATTGAATGTGTTTGGGGAAATGGTGGGTGTGAGAGGGAGGTTAATTACTCTCCACTCACTTTCAACTATTAAAAAGGACAATTTCAATTTCCAATCAAATGAGCCCTTTTTGAAATTTCTACAACAACTTTCTATGTAAAACTTATATACCCCCGGGCCATAACTTACAACCCTGGCACTGAGGGCTCTGATGGGGTTATCATCCTAAAAGACCTAATTTCCAGAGCTTTCGACTACGTTGAACAAAATCGATGTCTCAAAATTTTGATTGGATGTGTTTGGGGAAATGGTGGGCGTGAGAGGGTGGTTAGTTGCCCTTCAATCACTTTCGACTATTAAAAGGGCACTAGCTCTTTTAATTTCCAATTGAATGAGCCCTTTTTGAAGTTTCTACAACATCGCTTTCTATAAAAACCTTATATGCCCCCAGGGAATAACTTACGACCCTTGCCCTGAGGGCTGTGGGGATCGAGAGGTTGTCATCCTTAAAGACCTAATTTCCAAAACGTTCAACTACGTAGAATATAATGGCTATCTAAAAATTTTGATTGGATGTGTTTGGGGAAAAGGTGGGCGTGAGAGGGGGGCTAGTTGACCTCAAATCACTTTCGAGAATATTAAACAGAGCACTAGCCCTTTGAATTTCCAATCGAAAGAGCTCTTTTTCAAGTTTCTACGACCACGATTTTAATAAAAACTAATATTCCCCCAGGGAATATCCTTGCCCTGAAGATTTTGGGGGAGTGTCCTAATCAAAGATATTACTGCGTGGTTTAAACTGCGTGGAACAAAATGGCTATCTAAAAATTTTGATTGGATGTTTTTGGGCACATGGTGGAAGTGGAAGGGGTGTTAGTTGCCTTCCAATCACTATCGACTTATTAAAAAGGGAACTAACCACTTCAATTTCCAATAAAATGAGCCCTTTTTGAAGTTTCTACGACAGCGCGTTCTATAAAAGCCTTATGCGCAGTAGTAACAGTAGTAGCAGCAGTATTAATAGCAGTAGTACCAAGTATATTTTTCTTTTTGCCCAACTGAACATCCCACTCATGATCCCCTGAACTTTCCTCTTGGTACGATAAGCCAGGCCAAAAATATTGTTGATACGCCCGAATCAGCAATCTTAATGCACATTGTATATTTTGATTCAGTTCAACTTTCCTCTTACCATTTCCTCAGATGTTTATTTCAATATCATCAGCCTTAGTAGTACTCGCTACAGAAGCTGTAGTTTCAATGATAGTAGTAGCAGTGGTTGTGATAGTAGCAGAAGCAGTGGCAGTTGTAATAGTAGTAGCGTGCAAATATTACCTTTTTGGTCAGTATAATTATCTCCCTTATCATTTCCTGAAAGTTCCAAATTAATAAACACAGTCATTCCTGAGTTAGGTTCTTTTGATAACCAATATACACATAACATGTTTTAATTTAGTTCAACACTCCCCTCGACATTCCCTGAAAGACTCACCTTAATGCCTTTTGTATTTTGGGAAAGTAGAAGTCAAACATGCATACCATTTCTCAATAACACATATTATATGTAAACAATGAACAAATTGCCCAACTTACTGCCCTTATCCTGATGTCTCGGGTGGAGAGTTGACATCCTAAAACGTATAATTACTAAAACTTTCAACAGGACTGAAAAAAAAGTTGTCTCAAAACTTTGTTTGGATGTTTGTTTTGAGAAATGATGGGCGTGCAGGGGGGGGGGGGGTTTCGTGGGTGGGGGGAAGAGTGGTTGCTCTCAAATCACTTTGAATCTGAAAAAGGGTACTATAACGTCAAATTTCAAATCAAATGAGCCCCATCTAAAGTTTATACGACCATCCATTCCATAAAAACCTTATATTACCCTAGGGTATAACTTAAAGCCCTTGCTACAGGGCTCTAGGAGGTTGTGTCATCCCTGGATGCATTGTTATATGTTCTTTGGACTATTTTGAACAAAATGACTATCCACCAATTTCAATGAGATATGTTGGGTGAAAAGAGGGGCTGCTGGGAGGGTGCCAAGTTGATCTTCATCACGTTTAACCCTTAAAGGGGAACTAGAACTTCCAATTTTCAACCAAATGAGCCACCTCTAAAGTTTATACAACCATCCCTTCCATAGAAACCATAAATGCCCTCGGGGCATAAATTAAAACCCTTGCCCCCAGGCTCTGGTGCTTTATATCAACCTCAAAAGCCTTGTTATATGACCTTTCGGCTGCTTTGAATAAAATGGCTATCTCAAAATTTCTATTTGGTGCATTTCGGGAAAACACTACGCGTGGGGAGGAGGTAGCTGTCCTCTGATCACTTTGACTCTTAAATATGGCACAAGTATTTCTGATTACCAATCCGATGAGCCCTCTCCGAAGTATATATGACAATCATTTATATAAAAATCTTATATGCCCCCAGGGCATAGCTTACAATCTTTGCCCTGAGGGCTGTGGGGGATGTCATCCTCAAAGACATAGTTCTCGGACCCTTCAACTACGCTGAAAAAAATTGCTATCTAAAAATTTTGATTGAATGTGGCTGGGAAAATGATGAGCGTGGAGAAGGGTGGCGGTCGCTCTCAAATTATTTTGACTCTTAATAGGGGTACTATAACTTCCAATTTCAAGTCAATTGAGCTCCATCTGAATTTTATACGACCACCCGTTCCACAAAAACCTTATGGGATAACTTACAATCCTTGCCCCGGGGCTCTGGGGGGCTGTGTCAACCCTGGAGGCATTGTTATTTGTTCTTTAAACTATTTCGAACAAAATGACTATCTCGTAATTTCAATCAGATGCGTTTGGTGAAAAGAGGGGTAATCGGAGTGGGGAGGGCTAGCTGTACTCCATCATTTTTGACTCTTAAAAAGGAACTAGAACTCTGAACAAGGGCACTATAATTTTTAATTTTAAATCAAATGAGCCCCATCTGAAGTTTGTACGACAACCGATTCCATAAAACCTTATAATATCCAAGAGCAGAACTCAAAACTCTAGCCCCAGGGCTCTTGGCGGTTGTTTCAACCCTGGAGGCATTGTTATATATTCTTTAGACTATTTTGAATAAAATGGCTATCTCGCAATTTCAATCACATTCCTTTGTTGAAAAGAGGGGTCGTCAGGGGGGAGGGCTAGTTGCCCTCCGTCACTTTTGACACTTAAAAGGGAACTAGAACTTCCAATTTTAAACCAAATGAGTCTCCTCTAAAGTTTATACAACCATTCCTTCCATGAGAACCTTAAATACCCCCGGGGCATAATTTACAGCCCCTGCCACATGCTCTGGGGATTTATTTCAACCCCTAAGGCCTTGTTATATGATGTTTCGACTATTTTGAATAAAACAGCTATCTTAAAATTTCTATTGGATGCCTTTCGAGAAAAAAAGACGTATTTGTGTGTGTGTGTGTGTGTGTGTGTGGGAGAGGGCGGGGGGGGGGGTAGCTGCCCTCCGATCACTTTGACTTTTAAAAAGGGACTATAACTTCTGCCTACCGATCCAATGAGCCCCCTCCGAAGTTTATACAACTATCCTTTCTATAAAAACCTTATATGTCCCCAGGGCATAACTTCAAACCCTTGCCCTGAGGGTTGTGGGGGGGGGGGGTGTTGTCATCCTCAATGACATAGTTTCCTGAATTTTCAACTACGCTGAACAAAATATCAAAATTTTGACTGGATGTGTTTGGGTTAATGATGTGCGTGGGGAGGCTATTTGCCCTCCAAGCACTTTCGACTATTAAAAAGGTCACTTGCTCTCTTAATTTGCCATTGAATGAGCCCTTTTTAAAGTGTCTACGACAACTCGTTCAATACGAAGTTCCCCGGTCAAAAAAAAAAATAATAATAAATTGTGCCAACATAGTTCTTTACTAAGGCAGCGTTGTTGTGCTGCCTATGATTTCTGCGTAATAGCAATTTCTGATTAATAGTAATTTAGCGACAATTATATTATGAAAGAGTGCTGATTGTACAACGAATGGTATTAATGGAAAAAATTGGATATTACTTCTTTCTGCTCAGATTATTGTTTTTCTTTTCATCAAAGTGCTAAGATCATACAGCTCATTACTAAATAGAAAAGTGAAGAGAGAACTTTGATGACAATCTTATCAAAGTCCTTAGACCACTCATCTGAGTAGAATGAAGAAAGATGTTTGCAAATCAACGGCCTAAGAGATAAGATCAGAGTCCTTAGATTTTTGTTAAAATTATTTGTTGTCAAAAGATGTAAGACCTTAGCACTGTATGATCTATGCGCGAGACGTAAATTCATCCTGTGTGGGCATATCAGAACAAGTAACACCTCGCTCAGAGCAAAAAAAAAATATCCTTATGATTCACCTATGTAGCAATAAGAATTTGTAAAATTTTCATTTATATGATAAATAATATAAAAAAATCATAATATTTAGAGTGATTAGAGAAGTATTTCCGAAGATCCCAAGCTCAAGACTGACGAGTAAGTAATCGAGTAATTAAAACGAGTAAGTAATCTGTTAGCTGTGCATGCATATACAAATGACAAAATTTTCATTAGACAGGTTTAGGATCAAATACGTTTTTCTAGAGATATTGGCTGATTTTTTATTCAAATTATTTAGATTTAAATTTACCCTCGAGTTTTACATGTACATTTCTTAAACACATCTAAAAAAATAAATCCATTTCACATGTACATAAATGAAAACGGAGAAACAAATATACAAGCTTTTCAACTGGGAAAATTATAAACGATAATAATTTATATTTTTCCAAATACAAATTAAACAATATAATTTATTTAAGCTAATAGAAATTTTGGTTTAAATGATTGGTTAACATGAAGACTAGCTGGAACTCACAACACATTATGGTCTTTAAAGTGCACAGCATGCTAGTTGAACATCATTCAAGGCTGTATCATCTACGAAAATTCCCCTATCGGGCTCAACTCTTGTCAAGATAGCGCAAACTGCAGAGCCAATTGGACAGGTACCACTAAAAGCTGTGTATGTACCATGTCTGTTTCCGCTACCTTCAATTGTAGTGATGCCGTTGGCTCCATTAAAGGTTCTACAAACTCCCTTCATATTATTAACAGCTGTTTCATCTCCTAGCACACTTGGTTCTTGATTTTTAAGCGCAAAACCAACAATGTAAGTACGATTGTTTCCTGCCATGGGACAAGTGTAAGGCCCTCGGAAGTCACCCCATGGGCCTTCAGAGGAGCAGGGGCGGTTTGCCTGCAGACCAGTGTCGGCATAAACACATTCTAAGCAAATTGAATTTACTGACGTTTCGTCTGCGACATTTTCCGGTTCAACCTGCAATAATGAAGTATGAATTGGATATGCACTAAAAGAAGAAGAAGAACATTCTAAATACTCTTTCGTAGCTAAAAGAATAGTAAAAGATGTGTTAGTACGGGAGGAAAAGTGGATTTTATTGGCAGAAGGATAATAGCAATTGGGCTGGGTGGAGCGAAGAATGTTAAAAAACAAGAGAGTCAGTCTCAGCGGAAAGAATGCATCACATGGATCTGTTAATTCATATTTTTTTTTTTCTATTTTTCTTCTTATATTTAGGTGCGCAGCTAATTGTACTTAAACCTTGTTGTTAAAGTTTTTAATTATACAATTGGTTTATTTACATTTAAATGACGAATAAAATGTTTGGCCAGACAATTGTTGATATTATTAGAAGAAACTAAATCAAAAGCAAATGATATTATTCTTTATAATAAGACTTAACAATTTAAACTTTTCTAATAGCCGAATTAATCAGAGTAGCCAGTCCCTGTAAGATTCTTGCATTTTCTCTTTCTTAAGTCTATTTTCTCATATGTATCTTTTTGGGAGACTTTGAATATGCTTTTGGAGGCAAGCACTTATGTTTCAGTTGAACCAATTCATTCCAAAATGGTTTCATTCCACAAAGCCCTGCTTCGAGAAAATAAAAGAGCAGGAAAAATTGAAAATAAAAGCCTGAAACAAAAATAAATTGAAAACTCGATTTTTTAATTGGTATTACATGGCTGTTTTGCTTTTCTGTTGATTGGTTTTACTGAGCTACTATGGATGAAGGAAGTCTTTTGTATTTGTCTGAAAAATGTTTAATCTTGCCTGTCAAAATATTTAAAATTTTAGGAAAGAGAAAAAAAATATAGCCAGTTAACTCAAAATGAAGAGGTAATGGAAATTGATAATTCTCTGCACAAAAATAATTGTAGTGTCCGATATCAGCCACCTTTAGCCAATACACATGGAAAACCATGTTTTACTACGTTTTTATCAACATGATGGTTGACAACCACAAAAATAGTGTGAAAACTAAATTTTAGAGTTTCTGTTAGTGTCAAAACTGAAAGGAGGAAACAGGGTTCCATATTTTACAATGAATAACCATCTGTACCCTGTTCAGTGTAATCCAAACGGAAGCATCACCACAAAACTTCACACACCCATAATGATCCATATTGTTATAATATTTTTCACAATCCCTCCATTATTATTTACCTTGGTTTCTCAGCCTGGGGGACTTGACCCTCAGGCTGCTGCAATCCTATAGACAAAGGGTTACGGTCGATCAAAGAATTACTAAGGTTTTTTTCCGAAGAAAGATATTATTCATTAAATAATCAACTACTATTTATATCGATCAATAATTAATGAACAAACTTTGAATGAAAGGTTTTTAGACATATATGGAGAGAGAGATTTAAATTATGACTGCCGTTCATTGGGAGAAATAAGGCTAGGCCAAGCGTGCGACATCAGTACGGAGGGGATAGAAGCTCTGTTAAAGCGAAATTTTAGGTTTTAAATATCAAAGGCATTATGGTAAAAATCCAAACTTAAGCGTAAAGATGGGGGTATTTGATGGGGGTGACAGTCTCGCTCGTCTTTAGGAAAAATTTGATTTTCGTGGTAAAATAAATGCGCTGAATTAGTCCTTAATGTTGAAGTATATTTATACGAAAGTTAAACTTTAGGACAAAAACTGGGGAATTGAGAAGACGGCAGCAAAACTGATTAAGTTGACCCTGATAAACAAAACAAGGAGAAATTAAATAAGAAAATGAGTTTTTTTTTAAAATTGAAGTAAATGGTGGTATTAAAACTTAAAATGAACAAAAATAATAATTTATATATGAGGGAGGCTGCGAATCCCTCAATCCCCCTCGTTACGCTGAAGCTTGGCCCTTTTTCCTCAATGCTTCAAGAATGAATGCTCTAGTCCAAGAATAATAATGGCCAAAAATAAAAAATATCTCAACACTAAGGAGTCTAAGGTCATTTTTACTCTTATTTGCTTCAAGCAGAAAATTTTTCATTTGAAATGTTATGAGAAACAACCAGTAGATAAAAACACTTGCATTTGTCACCTTACTACATTTGCTGCACTTTAAATTATTTCGGTAAACATTTAGTCCAACTTAGCACAGAAATATTTTTCGTTTTCTTTAAAGGGAACCTTTAAGCTACATTATCTATTTGATGCTTTAAAATGGCTCTTGATAAAAACCTGTCTCCTAATAGACATTTGTGTAGAGACAGAATAAAAAAGAAAAATTGAGGAATATCATTAGTGACAATATAACTGGGACAAGCTACATTTTTATTGAGTACTTAGTATAAAGGCCAGATCATCAAGGATCTAAACTAGGGATGCAGCCTGCCAATTCCAGAATTCAAGAAATTCGGATGGATGTACGGAGAATGGAAATCAAAGAATGTACGGAGTATTCATTTTTTAAAGAGAGCAAAAATGAGCTCTTAATAAAGAGGACTTGAATTTTAATTTGAGACTATCATCACAAGAAAGATCAATAAGGCTTTCTGTTCCGTTCATGCTTAATTTATCCTATTCAATTTTAGATACCAATGGACATATTATCCAAATATTTCTAGGTCTGGGATCTACTTCCCTTGAGTAATAAAAATCAAAATATTATGCCAGTGACTGTAAGTGCTGCTTAATAGTAATAGATACCCCTTGACAGATGAGATCCTTCTATTCCGTATATCCATCAACAATTGTTGATGTTTACGTGCCAACCACGTTTGCCACAGTAATTTTCTTTCGAACACCGTCTACCTTTCCTCGTAATGTAAACACGTCCTTTCCTCGTAATGTAAACACAGTCATCCTTGAAAAGATATATTTAGCTCATTTAGCAGATATAAAATATCTGCCAGGTAAACCAGCTTGGCCACCCATTCATCATCGGACAAGAGTCCTTGAAATTTCTCATTATTTTGCTGCTGCAAAGAATCTAATTTGTTAATAGTACAGGCAAACTAGCCAAAAATATGGGTCAACCCCAAACAAATTGCAACAGCAATGATTTTTATATCATATTGTAAAGAAAAAGAAGGCTCAACAACATATACAAAGGTGCACATTCTAGGTCAACGCAAAACTAGTTTTTTTCGCTTTTTGTGTCAATTTTTTCAGTAAAAAAAAAGAACTGTTGGTAAATTTTCGTTTTTCTGTATGTGATGTAACTTCCCGATGTAAAATGAAGAGCTGAGCCCGAAAATGAAAGCAAATTCCATATACAATGCAACAGAAAAAAGTTTCATTATTCATCAATATCTGATTTTACCCTTCTCATCGTTGTGACCTCTTTTTCACCATACTATCAGAAGGCAACTATTCTTACGTAAAATGACGAGCTGAGCCCAAAAATCAAATTAACTAGATATAGTGTCTACTAGAAAACCCGTTTCATATTCATCAATATGCACTTTTTTGTTTTCATTTGACATGTTTCTTTTAGCACTTATTGTCCAACAATTTGTCGATTGTCGGCAAAAAAAGATAAAAAAATAAGTGGGCTGATAAATTATGGTTGGCTTGTTTAGAAGACCAGTTAACGCACAGAAGGCAGCTACACCACTTTCATTACCTTCGTATGCAATAAATTATGTCAATGTTTCGTCCCACGCTTTGTCCAGGTGAATTCTCGAATAAATCCGTAAACTAAAAAGTCACAATTGAAATTACCCTGAGTAATCATTTATTAAGTCACGTTAATGCCCGTGTTTGATATCTTGCCATCTATAGGTACAAAAAAGTCATTCAATATATCCACCACCTAACAACACCACATACACAACATTACCGACAATGTGGATCATGATATCTGCACTCTTGACGGCAAGAATACTTTCCATGGAATGGGTGTCATTGCCTCTGTGACACCAACGTCAACTAAAACGAGAATATGCATTCCCAGAATAAACCCCACAAGCGATGACATAAAGGATGCACACAAAATACGCCTTGTCCATCACAAACTAGATGATACGGTACTCTCCCGCATTCGATACAATTTCTAACCGCATTCAAAGAGATTTAAAATCTACAGTAGTCAGCTTCTGTCTTGACATCCTGCAGCTTTCGTCCTGGCATCTGACAACTCCAAGAACGGGTCGGAATGGCACAAAGCAAACACTCATGGTCGGGACTTACCCAGGAAAAGCCCCCATTGTTTTCCTCCCTATGATTGACCTTCAACTAGTGACGACACTTGCATTTATTCGACTTTGCTTTCCGTAGCAGAGCAGGCCAGGCGACAAGGATTTACTCCGGTTGTAACATTTGGTCAACCGCTGTGGTAGAAAGCCATGAAAACTGTCGAAGTCACTGCTCCAGGAAGTAAGCTCTCAAATATTGTTCCAAAACTTGGAGGATTCCACAACCATGATGAACTTCCTTGGATCAGTTGACTACATCATGGAAGGTTCAGGACTTAGAAAGGTTCTTGAACTTGTCTACGCAAATAACACTGTCCCCCATCTTCTCAGTGGGAAAGCAATCACCAGGGTAATACGTGGCCTTTTTCTGGTTAACGCTGCGCTACATGTTATTCTGCTTTTCGAAGTCTTTCTCGAAGAAAGTTCCAGTGTTGATGAATCAATTCTGCAGCCTGAAGAAATATTAGAACTCCGAAACCTGTACATAAAGCTTATGAACAAACAAACGGCCGTTGTGGATATAGAAGGAAACCCTTCCCTAGGTAAAATAGTGGGATTCATCCCATTTATCAAGCCTTCCAAAATGGGATGCATGTGATCAGACATTCTGACATATTCTGGGCGGGGATCTCCACGGATCTTGTCATTGAGGAGGAGCTCATGCGTTGTCTCAAAACGGCTGGTGGCCTTACCGATGGAGGTGGTATGGCAGAGGTCCAAAGGTCTTTATGGGTTATGTCGCGACCAGTCAGCATTGCACTAAATCTTTTGATGGAGGGTATGTCACAGGTTTTATATGGAACTAGTGAACAACATAAGGAAATATCCAAGCCGAGGCAGCTAAGAGGCTGTAAAGACACTCAAATCGTTATCGATTTCCAAGAAAAAGGATTACCATTTAATGGGGATCTTCGACAAAGAAACATCACCAACGGTTTGACAGCCTACGAGTCTGGCAACACTTATTCTGCTAGAGATTTAGGCCTAAAAATCATTGGCTCCATGTTTGGAAAGCTGGTCGCTGATTTTGTGTTTTGACGTAAACAACAGGCAGTTCAAATTATTACAAAGCCAAATCCAGGTGGAGATTGCAAAAGATTGGACCCCACTCTCCTTTTTCCGAGGTTCATTACGCTAGCAAAGAGTATCAATCTTACGGAATCTGAGTACTTTCAACACGAACTGTGTTCCTACCCGGCATCACTTTTTGACAGTTCTTGCTTGCTCCAGTCTCCAAACAAGCCAGAGTTTGCCAAGGCTATTACACAAGCTTGCAATCTTGAGAAGCGCTCTACTCCCCTTCCCTAAAGCATTCGATATGCCATCGACGGTGGAGCTCTTCTGCACAGAATTGCGTGGCCCAAAAACGAACGATAACCCAAAATCCTTGACCATTATGCTACTTACGAGACCCAAAAGCATCCATCTGCCACTATTGTGCTCGACGGCTACGATGGCGGGGCTGCTATAAAGGATATGGCACAGTCGAAGAGAAGTCGCATAATCGGCCGTGAGATCTTCTTCACAGCAGATATACAGCTGAAGGTAAAAAAAAGGATGAGTTCTTGTCCTGCAAGAAAAACAATGCCAGCTTTATCTGTGCGTTGGCTGTTTATGTCCGATCAAAGGGCTTCGACGTAGTCCAGACACCAGGTGATGCAGATGTTCCAATTGTGCAAACTGCTGTTGATTCTTCCGGGTATTACGACACTGCCGTCATTGGAGATGTTACTGATCTTTTGGTTCTATTGTGTTATCATCGTGATCTATAAAGCATTCATTTTGTTCATGCCATCTTAGGCTGTGACTCTGCTTCACGGATTCACAGCGTAGGAAAGGCATTCCTCTGAAGAATCTAATAACAGATGCCAATTTTTGTACATCAGCTGCAGTTTTCATACTGAAGTCAGCTTCAAAGGAGGAAGTAAGAATTGCTGGAAAAGACGCTCTGCTCATGATATATGGCTCATCAAAAGGGGGAAGTCTGAATTAACTCTGCAGGGAAGTTTTTTTTAAAAAAAAGGTAACTACTGCTAGCACGTTTGTCCACCCAGAACAGTTACCACTAACTTCGTATGCGGCTAAATTCCACAGTTATAGGGTTTTCTACCAAGTTCAGATATGGAGTGTAGATCCTGATTCTGAACTTAAAGCCGAGGAATGGGCTTGGAAAAACAGAGATGACTTCTTGTATCCATTGGCTACTGACGTCCCACCAGCCCTTCGTCTGCTTCTGAGAATCGTGAAGTGCTCCTGGCAATTGGAATGTAGTTCAACGAGATGCAGCTGCTTTAAAAACGGCTTAGCTTGCACTGCATCATGTAAAATATGCAAATGCAGAGCATATTCTAACTCTCCAAGAATCGAAAGTTATAATGATGAGGAGGACACCGAAGTTTAGATATCTGAATCAAAATAATAAGTTGTGAATACTAGTCGAAGTTTTATTCTATCTTTCAAATGTTCATGAAGTTGAATTGGTAATTTTATCAGTTGTGAAGACTAGTCAATGTGTTGATGATAGTTTAAGAGGGATTTTAAATGTCGGCCGGTGAAAACTAGTTTCACAGATGATTTCCCTTTTCTAATATTTTTCATGTTTTAACAAACATCTATCAATCAATTTTTTTGGCCGACCCATCAGGTGATGGAGCCAGCGACGATCAGATCCAGGCTAACTATATATTAAATCACAAAACCGACAATTTAGCCAGCGAAAGATGGTCTGGTAAAAAAAAGGGGTCACGACGACGAGAAGCTTAAAAATATTGATGATTACAAAACTTTTTTATGTATACCGTACACCAAATTTGACTCCATTTTCGCACTAATCGCGTCTTTTTGTATCGGAATAATAATTTAGTTCAAAAAGAACGAATAATTACCGGAACTTAAATTTTTTGCTAGGAAAGTAGGAAAACTGACGCGATACGCAAACAAAAACTAGTTTTGCGTCGACCTAGAATGTGCAACTTTGGATATGTTGTTCAGCTTGTTTTCTCTACAATATGGTCTAAAAATCATTTCTGTTGCAATTTGTTTGGGGTCCAACTCTAGTTTGTCTGTACTATAACGCCTGACGAACAGTCGGCTCAGTATTTTGCCCCTGGATAGCAATCTTACCTCAGCGTAAAGAAGAAGGTGAGTGTACCGGGTACCCATTTCTTCGCAGAGCATTTTAAACATCCGAGAATTCAGAGCTTTATGTCTACTTTCATTCATAAGTTTTATAGCACTGCTCACGATGTATTTCGTGGTGAATACCATGTTTATTTCTGGGGATTTCTACCACAAGCTGCTCACGATGTATAATGCAATGGTTAGACAAAATGTATGGGTGACTAAAACTTTTTAGTCTTGCAACAACCCTGAGCAATGTCTAGTCATGTTTGTAGCACCGTCTGTGCAAATGCCAACACATTTTTTCACTCAATTCCGTGCTTCAGGAAATGACTATCAAACTTTAAAAATCTTGAAACTAGTTATTCTACCCTGCAGGTTCAACGGGAAAAAAAGTCTTCTTATAATTCTCCTTGAAACTCCTTCCTTACAACACAAAGGACAAGTGCTTTCTTACTGACGTCTATAGATTCATCAAGTTGGATTAAATAAAATGGCACATTTGCATATATAT